>CM032229.1:90587500-90830000 GCA_019009955.1 Riptortus pedestris | reverse complement strand
TATATGAAAGATGATAACAAACTGTCCCTCCCCATTTTCTAGTCGAAAATATACTCCAATACAGCAGTTCAACATTCAGGAAAAAGGACTCCTGGAAAGATTCCAGTACACTGAATCCAAGAGGTGAAGTCTTGTCCACAAAGATTGGAAGTTGCAGAGCCAGAATTAAAGGTTCAAATAAAATCACGGATGCTATCGTCCGAATACAGACAAAACGAAATTTATTAAGGGAGCTTTCAAGTTCAGAGACTTTGCAATCAGAAAACGTCTTGGCGAAAGGTTTTTGTGGATATTCTTTGCAAACTGGAAGCTCTCTTTGGTGAAATGAAAAAACAATGTAATTGAAAAAAATAGCACTAATGTTTCGCAAGTCAAAATGGTTGACAGCAAGCATAAGAAGAAAGAAGAATAAAAATTAGGAACTCGTTGATGGAACTATTGAGATGTTTTGTCCTTATATCATTCATGATTTAATGTTATAGGGTGCATACAAATTTAAAGGATAGTTATCAAAATTCGAAGAAATGAAGTATTAAATTACTTAAACAGAATAATCATATTCTTTTTAAGAAATTTAATACTTCATTCATTAATTATCTCATTCTCAGATAATAAAAACACCCATGACATTAGACATAACTTTTTTGATTCGAGTGATTGAATACGAAATCTAACTCCTTCACAGTGTCAATGTTCCTGTATATTCTGTATTTTTCTTGTTATAAAATTCAAATTATTTAACGTCCACTATTTGCTACTATAGGTAATTGGGACGGGTTCTCTACAGATTGCCACCCTTTTCTACCCTGGGTGGACTAAGAATTCTACTTAACGAATTCCGTCATTAAATAAATTCCTATTGCCCAGGCGAGAATCGAACTCACCACTCTAGGTTTACCATGTGAGATTAAGGTCAACGCTTTAACTCACATGACTAACCTGAGCCCCTTTGTTGTTATATATTCTTGCACCGCTATTTTCTATTAATTCCTGTACAAGCTTGTTCAATGAATTTACTATGTTGGAAAGTATACTTTCAGAATTTAATGTATACACAATTGTTCAGAATTCAAGTTAATTTTTAACATCTCATGAAATGTAGAGTGTTTTTGTTTTAGATCATGTTTGTCATTTAGTGTTGATTTCACTTGACTCAATTTTAAAAGTTATACTTATGAAATGTATATCCCCCATTACATTATTCACTATTCAAAATAAGAGGTCATATGGTTTTTTTTTGTTTCCTGTAGAGCATTAGTCTTAATATTCCGTTTGTTTTGTTTTTTTTCATTTGTTTTGCATTTCATATAATTTCTTTCCTTTCAAATTTGAATTACCGATGAGCTTAATACATATATTATCTCTTTAAGCTTTGCTTAGTCTCTTCATAAGGCATCTAATAAAATAAAATGTAATTCTAAATGAGATTATATAAACGTTTTTTGTCCATTTTAAGCACCGAAGTAGGATACCGCTCCCTACACTCCTATACTCGCGTTGCGTGTATGCATATATATATATATATATATATATATATATATATATATATATATATATATATATATATATGAGTAGTTTCTCATCTGTCATCTTCCCGTCGGTATACCAACAGCCCCGAAAGTTCTTTAGGAGAAAAGCTGTAATTCAATCAGCCTTTCATTTCACAGTCATTAAATTGAACAATGCTTTACCATAGAACTACTCTTAGGACGTTAACTTTTTTTGCAACAACTAAAATCTCATTGGGTTCAAAAAACTAAAAATATGTAGATAAATAAAAGAGAACGAAATTACTCCTTAGTTTGAAGAACGTCAGTATATCTCCAAAGTCCATGGGTTACGATCATTTGAAAGAGAAAAAACATATTTTCCTAGTACACTAGTAATGATTCAGTTAGTAATTTTTATTTTCGTTCTTGATGAAGAGTTGTTGCACATGGAAACACTTGGCATTTTCTTGATGATTCGGAGCACGAAACTGCTCAATCATTTTCAATATTCTGAGATCTTATTATGAGGGTCATTATGTCTAACATATTAGCCTAAATTACAATATCAATCCACACATCGCTTTAATTAATAGTTCAAAACTAACTTTTATACTGTCTTAACTATCAAAGCTACTACACATTACGTTAAGTATGCCAATTTTAATGTTCACTATAGATTTATGGTTATGACAGCTTGCCCATAAAGTAAATCAAAATGACATGCTCGTTACGTTAGTCTAGTCTTGTGACCATTCTTCTTTATGGAACCATTTTGACTAGAACCGGAATCATGGAAATAGACGTTGTTATTTTATTTCCATTATAACCTGTGTGTCCCCTTTTAGCAGATTTCCCTTATGGGAAATCAGCTATTGAGGTCGTACTCATGACTCGATTTTCGAAAAATGTCTTCACATGTCCATCGAGCCTACCCAGGAGATGACGAAAATGAGGCCTGTTAAACGCAATATATATATTTGTCTGTTAACACTCTAGCGGTAGCAATTTTTGTTTAATCGTTATTTAATCGTTATATGTAAAAAGAGAGATCAAGTTCGTTAATGGCTGAAATCGGACCAGAGGGAGGGGGGAATTTCGAAAATTCGAAATATCTCCGTTACTATACGTCAGATTGAAAACGTGTATAAAACCAGTCTTATTGAAAATTAAATTTACTATAAATATTGTTATGTACATTTATTCTCTATCTTGAATATTTACCGAGATGTTTACATTTCTATTAAATGTGTGCGGATAACAGATGAGATGAGAGCGGCTGATGTCTGCTCTATTCGTGACTCCACCGAAAGCTAGTTCGGCCGTTTCCGCAACTGTTCGGCTCTCGTGAAATTGGTTTAGAGACTCGTTACTACTAGTGTTACTAGTATGCAGATGTCTGTATTGTAAAACTTCACGTGGGAAATCTGCTTAGTTTACGCAGCCCCTGCGTGACTGCCTTTTTGCCATTGACATTAATGACTATATATTTATAATTATTTCCTTTTTCACCTACAGAGGTTCATGGATTTTATTCAATGGGCTATAAAGCATAAGCTCTCTTGCCCATGCAGGGATTGCAGATCCAGCCTTAATAATTGGGTCTTAGCGTTCCACCTTGAAATTGTTGAAGTATTAACCTTTAGTTAAAAGAAAAAAATCAGGAAAGAAGAAAAACTTAAGTTTTCCGCACATATGCATTCCTCTCAAGTGGTGGAGGTGTTAAAAGATCTGGGATGTTAGACCACAACTGAGTCATAGACCCCTAGTTTTGGGATCAATTGTCTCCCAACTAGATTGCTCATATCCTCGGCCCGCTGGTTCAAGTAAAATTAAATCTTTCTTGTAAGGAGGTCTAAATTTTCCTATTATCTCACTAAATGAAAAAAACACTTAGCATCCTATACGAAGCAAAAGAAAATTACTACTATCATGTCTTCTGTAGTTGTATTCTTCTCGAAAATACTTAAAATAATTTAGTGGATCTTTCGTCTCCGTCTTCATACTCTTTTTGCCCCGAATCTGTAAATGGCGTGCACTTCAGGGCTCATTATCACGTCATTCGTGAATGTCAGATATTGCGTTGCCATTTAAGACCCCACCCCGATGGATTACATTCGGAGTGTTAATGGTGTTTTTCTGAGGGTCCTGGGCTATGGGAGTCAGTTTAGTGAATCTCCAGACTCCCAGGCCCCCAGTTTAGACTTCCAGGCTATGAATAATTTATGCCACTCATGTACAGTTAAAAAAAATCTTTTCCGCTATGAATGAAATCGACAATGTATCTCAATTTCTTAACTCGTTGGATATCCTGCACATCTGATATTTTCTGTTAAAGCTGTAAATGAACTGTATGTTGAGAAGTCTAGATGTCGTTACATTTGGGTGGCTGTTGAAGTAGATTCTTGGATTTCAATCGATCGACCTAATCTCTCCTCCTCGATAGACAAAGAGGTTTTAGAATGCCCGTATGATCGGCACCAATAATATTAAATTGCTGAAATATTATAAGTTGGAAAGCGATCTAGGTAATAACAATGAAAGTCCTCCTCTCAAAAAAGCTAATAAATTATTAAAGGACGATTTGTCTCGGAGTAAGACAGGAGGTTGTGCTACAGTGTTTGCTGGCTGGATCTGGCGGGCATGGGCTACTGGAACTCCGCCAAGCCACCGCCTCTTCTTTACCCCTCCCCCTCCAATCACTCTCTCCCTCTCCCACACACCCTCTCTCTCTCTCTCTCTCTCTCTCTCTCTCTCTCTCTCTGTCATAATCCCTCTCCTTTCCTCTGCTCCCTCTTTCTGTCATTCTCCGACTTGGTCTCCCCTCACACCACCCCCGACCTAAAAGCATCCAATATACAGCTCTCCTCCCCCTGTCGTTTAGCCAACTGTCCACATTTTTGTAGCCTGTTTCCTCCTGTCTAGATATGATACTTATTTGCGATATCCTTTCCACTTTGTTACGCTGGCAAAGAGCCTTTCAGTTGGCGACGAGATTCCATTCTAATTAAGTGATGTTTTCAGACCTTGGCACCACAGTGAAAATCAGAACGAAACAAAACACACCAATGTACAATAGGATTAGAACGATCACTGGAATTTCCACATGTTGCTTTTAACAAAATAAAAAAAATAAGTTAACTATGTAGTTTGTTGTGTCTAAGCTTTGATATAAGTATGCTGGGAAAAACTTTAGGATGGAATTTAACTCTGCTCCACAACAGTCGTAATGCGGACTGACCAAGTCACACTGTATACAGTTTTACATAGCATTTTGTGACTTTCCTGCTAAATTTCCATGCATTCTTCTTAACTTAGAGTGTTCTTAGAAAACATATTTTTTTGTTTATGTAACATCAAACCTATATGAGACACCTGTATCGTAGCACCTACCCCCCACCTTGGCCAGAACATGATGAGAACCACCTCTGGGAAGGAGTGTCCGTAACTACTTAATTCTAATTTAAAACAATGGTAGAACTACCACTTACATTTGTACAAAAGTAGAATTTATAGGAAAATAGTTGCTCATTCATGCAGAGCAAAACGTCAAATTTTATTGATAGGAGTGGTGGAGTTATGGTGTTACAGAGCCCATTGACACATACATATTTGTATACATGTGAGTGTGTTTGTCTTGTTTTAAGATAATCATTTATATTACTGCGGATATTCGAAATCGATATTAGCAGATTTCCCTTAAGGGAAATCAGCTATTGAGGTGGTACTCATAATGCGAGTTTCGAAAAATTTCGTCAAATGTCCATCGATCCTACCCAGGAGATGACGAAAATGAGGTCCGTTCAAAATTATATATATATATATATATATATATATATATATATATATATATATATATATATATATATATATATATATATATATATATATACATTGTCTGATAACGCACTAACGGTCGCAATTTTTGTTTGATAGTAACCAAACTCTATATATAATCGTTTTATGTAAAAAGGAAGATCAAGTTCGTTAATGGCTGAAATCGGACCAGTGGTAGGGGGGGTTTAGAGAGGGGTTTTTTGAAAATTCGAAATATCTCCTTTATTATGCGTCGGATCGAAAAATTGTATAGAATAAATCGTATTGCAAATTAAATTCACTATAAATGTTGTTCTATACATTTATTCTGTATCTTCAATACTAACCGAGATATTTGCATTTGTATTCTGTGTGTGGTCATCAGTAGGCTATGTTTGGACTTTCGGCCGAGAGCTCTGGCGGCCGTTTCCATAACTATTCGTCCCTCGTGAATAGGTTTAGAGGTTAGGTTAACTGTTTTTCGGGGCTAGAAACTACTGGGTTATTACTCCCTAAATAATGTTTTAGGTTAGAGGTTTCTTACTACTACAGTTGTTATTAGGCAGATTTCTCTATTGTAAAACTTCACGTGGGAAATCTGCTTAGTTTACGCAGCCCCTGCGTGACGGACTTTTTTTTTCATTTTTTAGCCGAAAGGTGAGAACTGGCTAAAAAGGAAAATATGAGATTTGAAACATGTATCTGGCAGTATCAAAGGTCCTTCCTAAACCAATTTGATGTTGTAAAATACTTCACTAGTATTCCTTACTGGGATTCCTTTACTTGAATTTTTGAAATGTCTAACCATCGAAACCCAAATCCCGAATTTGGCAGTATCTGAAACCCTTACATTTTAAGCATATTGCCCATGTAAGTGAAGAGTAATTGATATATATACATATACATATCTATCTATATATATGTGTGTGTGTGTTTATATAAATAGGAAATTCAAAATCATACTCTTATTTTTATATTTGCATTATAACTCTATTCGATCCCGACTACATTTAATATTACTGAATAAGGTTAGGTTTTCAGAAAGGTACAGTATTTCATTTTTGGTCGAACCTTAACAATTACTCCTCTTCGTACCAAAAAGCATGTGTTCATTCAGAATTCTTCTTTCACATAATTGTTAAGATTCAGCTTTTTTTTTGTCTTGTTTTTTCTTAACGAATTTCGTTCCAAACGTTGCCAGAGCGGATGGATGCTTCAAAGCCTTTTGATCTTTTTGGCATTTACGGTCAGTGGTTTTATCTGTAACAGTTAAAACGATGAGATTTCGTTTCAAGTCTCCTCCGACCCAGTTGTCAGCTTCAGGCATGAGGATATCTTTATATCTGTTATGAAATTCAACTTTCATAGGACTACTGGTTCAGTGCATTTTTACAGGTTGGGTACATTATAAAGAAGTGTTTGACTAGTTACCCAGGAACATATCTTGGAAAGAGCAGCAATGAATATACTCAAGTCAGTCGTCATTTATTATTATATGAAGGGTATTTGTTTAATTATTATATATTATCACATATAAATGTTTACAACGAGGGGCGCCGATGGACCTGCAAGTTAAAGCGTGGCCTGTCAATCACACTACCTTCAGTAAAATGAGGGTAGAAATAGCTGGAGTAGGATTTCCTGCACGGGCAAATATTAGTACACCATTTCGCTACCTGAGGCGGTAGTGTAGTATCATGCGGGAGTCTTGTGGACATGGCCTTAGGGATGATTAAGGACTATTTTTGTTCTATATGAGATTAGATAGCAGCTGAGAGTGGTTTCAAGAAGGGCGATTTGATTACTTTGTTCTACCGGTATAATGAGCTCCGCCAGTCTAATTCATAGTTCTTAAAGTGAAGTCCTTTTGGATTTTCTAAAATACAACTTATCAATGAAGCATATGCAAGTAATGGATTGGCAAACTATGAAACAATGAGTCATAATTGTGCAATAGGATCAATACTATTCAGGCCAAAAGTGAAAAATTCGATGTTATCAATTACAGAAAAAAAAATCGTTGTTATTAAAAGAATGGTAAAAAAAAACGCCTTCCAAAAAGAGCTGTTGCTATCTTTTAGGAAGGCCTTTTCCTTATTACCAGAAGTAACTTTTTGATACGAATCCAACGTTTGTATCTAGCACCAAGAGACAGCCATTTTGTTAATCTACTTGATTTTTGGCTCAACAACACATAAAGGCCCAAGACACGGCTAATATGGGAAGTAAATTGGTGAACATGACGTTCTTCTTGGCATATTAATGTGTTTACATACTAACGACAACTAATCCTTTACTCAAGTTGGTCCTCAATTGCCACACGATGCCAAATAGGAGAAACCGGGGGCCTCGCAGCTGAATTAAGTTTAGAGTGCCAGGATCCCAGGGTTGCAACTTGGAACCTTGACACCGCCTTCTTTAGTGTAACTAAGGTACTAACAGTATGGACTTGGCATAGCGACTAAATTGGGAATACAGTAAGAGGAAACGCAATTTGCTTTCTCTATAACAGTATGGTTGTTACAATAGTAGTCACAGTCACTGGCCAGGGACTCTTATGCTTAAGAAAGAGGCTGAAAAACCAGCAAGACTCGTTCGGTTTCCATGTTGCTAAAGTTTTGCGAGTATTTTATGACTGTGAGTTTGGAGGGCTGAAGTATTGACACCAATTTCTTTCACAAACTTAAAATTTATTAAGTTAACAATTTTTGAAATATAAATTTTTAGCTTTCCACAATGTATATTAATTTAAGAATGAATTCGTCATATGTGTAGATTAGATACAATTATTTATAAACGTCAACTTTTTACAACTAAGGCTCATTGGGACGGGTTATTTACAGGTCGCCACTCTTTTCTAGCCAGGGTGGGATTAAGGATTCCGTCACTAAATAAACTTATATTGCCCAGGGCGAGTATAGAACTCACCACTCTAGGTTTACCATTTACCTCTAAATTAGATAAGCAATCACACGGAAATACACTAATTTTAATAAAATTGTAATCAATGATTAAAATACTATATAAATATAGTATTTCGTGCGATACCTCTGTGGAGGTTGGGCGTCTTCTAGTGGCCGTCTTCCAGATTGGCCGATACAGGAGTACAGTAGGACTTGATCAGGTATAGTGTAGATACCAAGGTTTGAGCGAGGCTCAATTGCAGGGCAATACTGTCCGGGGGACATCTGTTTTCTATAACTCCACAATTGGGGAGTGAAGAGCGGAGCGAGATGTCACTGTTAGTTTGAATACAACAGTGCAATGGAAGTGGGTGGCCATCTGTCAATGTTGATGGTTTCAATCTAATTAATTGTAATACAAACATATATTACCTCACAATTATAAAAAATACGGAGTTTCCTAGAACACATGCGACCTGTTGAAAGACAATTTAAAATATTTAAATTCTACTTAAATTAAACAACGGCGAACTGTAACTGTTTAATTGCAGTAACAAATTTTATAACGTTTATTACAAGAATAATAAACGTTGTTTATTTTGAGTTATTTTGGATTGCAAAATTAAAAATACAAGCTTTATCACTGCATAATCTATTTAACAATGCACTACACACTTGGTTAATTATTCTTAACTACTACTCACAGTATGCACTGATAGCTTCACTGCTCTTCTTATTACACAGTCCAATAACTCACTCACGATCACTGAAGTTCACAAAAACACGGCACTACACTGATCTTCGCAAAGATAACGGCACTGCACTGTCCTTTACTTAAAACACTTTACCATACTGCAACTAAAACGCACAGTTCACTGAAGCTGCATTGAACGCACTGTTATTCACTTGAAGAGAGCTCATAACTAACCTGATTGTTGTGGCGGGCTGGGACCTTTTATAGCTCGGCGGCTAACATCAAAGGAAACTGCCTAGATCTTTCTTGATCCCGGATGAGTACTGCCGAGAACGGACTAGACCATCGGTCGGCTCCTTTCATCTACTTCGTACTTCTTAAATATGTGATTAACTTTGTTTAATTTTTCATGTACATAGTTTTCAGAACAATATGAATACATACGTATTTTTTATAAGAAAAAGTCCTGAAAGAAATACATCTGAAAAATCTGAAAGAAATACATCTGAAAAGTCTGAAAGGAAGCTCTTGGATGAAATGAAGTCGCCGAATGAAACAAAAGAATCTAGTTCCCAGAAATCCCTGGATGACAAATGAGATTCATTTTAAGGAACTATATTTTAATCAAGGCTTCAGACCCCGATTACAGAACAATGTACAAAGGAGGGGGGGGGGTGTTAAAGAAATAGGCCAAGAAGTTTACAGTACAAAACTTGGAAGGGCAGTTAAGGTTAACTAGACCGTTAAATATATATAATTGAAAACAAATACTTTATATAGAATTAAAAGCCCATCACGCAGGGGTTCCATAAATTAAGCAGATTTCCTACTTCCTTCTACGACACACTGCTGATCTCATTTCAGCATATATTCTCAATTTCGAAATAGAAATCCAATGAGTAGAAAGGGGGGGGGGATTTCTGAACACTGAAAAACGAGAAAGTACGAAAAACTTGCTTAATAATTGAGTATCGAAAAAAATATTGAATAAAAATTGTAGAGCTACACTAATTTAACAAGATTGGATCTCTAAAATGTTTTGATCCAACTCATAGAGAAAATTTTGAATTTTCAAATTTCCCCTAAACCCCCAACTCCTATGCATGGGATGTGCAGTAAAATAAAATTCCTCCACATAGGGTTACTATGTAGAGGAAATACGTAAAAAAACCCAAAATAAAAACCCAATTCCAAGTCCTATTTCAGATATTAACGAAGATTAACTTCAGTGTTAAGGGAAACGCATAAATATTGAGTACGGAATAGATAAAATAAACATATTCGAGTTAAGAAAGTAAAATGTGAATTGATGGTCGTCATAACACAAGGAATTTGCATATGTCATCTAGTAAAGTTTTGTTGAATACAATATTTATTTATTCTTCGCATAACGTGTTTGAAGATCTAACATTTATTTTTAATATGACATGAGTAGGACAGGTGGTTCACCGAAGGCTGAAAATTAAAAAAAGTTACGTACAAGTTAATATTCAAGATAGAGAAAAATATATATAACTAGGTTTATGGCTACTAAAATGTAGTAAGAACGGGTCTATACAAGATTTTGATCCGTAGTATAGTAATGGAGATATTTCAATTTCTCGAAATTCCCCCGTCTTAATCTCCCACGCCCTCTGAATTTGATCTTTAGTTTAGCATAAAACGTTTAGATCTCGAGTTTGATAGCGATGAAACAAAAATTGTGACCACTCACATACACACACACATAGTTTTACTTATTTATGTTTGTGTTATTTTCGCGTCACGAGTACAACCTGAATAATTTAAGGGTAATCTGATATTATTGTAATTTGCGATAATAGGAAGGAATACGTGAAATTGTTCTTGCAATAATATTTCTGTAACTCCCCCATTACAGATTAAATATTGACGAACTTTTCCCATCTCGATGGAGGTAACTTGGGTCCTTACATTTGGAGGATGGTTGCCATGTCTTTTCCAGGATGATATATAGTAGTCTGTCAAGGAGGAACTGCGTAAACTAAGCAGATTTCCGACATGCATTATTCTCTTCTCACCATATATTTTCTATTTCTAAGTTAAAATCCGATGAGTAGAAGTGGGCGTTTTCCGAAGACTGAAACCAAGAAAGTACTAGTAGCTGGCTTAACTCACGAGAACTAGAAATTCCGTAACGCCAGTACTTGCCGTGGGATTTTAATTAATTTCACTTTACATAATGGCCAATTTTTCATTTATTTTATTAATTTAATTATTGTTTTATTAGTAAAGTGGAACATAGTATATTGAAAAAAAAAAAGTTTAGGCAAGTTGGCCTTAGCTATTATGCACAAAAGTTTACAGTTTTTCTATTCTTGCTCTTGGGACAAAACCCTTCCGTCTCCTGCTTGGCATTCTAGTTCCGCGTGCAATCAACTACAGCAATTTCCTTCAAGGTGATACGAATTTCTGGAATTATATATTGAATCTCCGTTATAGTGATGATTCTTTTATGAAAATTCTCTTTGGAATTAAACGATTGTTGTTGGGCTCATATTTTCTCTGGCAGTTTATTCCTCCTTTTTTCCAACATCGTTTAGGAATGTACACAAAGCCAATACGTTACACGGACAGTTTTGCTTTATACGATACTCCATCTTTGAAAAAAGTAAAAATATAAGGTTTTTTTCTGTCCGTTAACACATTGAGGGGGGGATCTTATTCTTGTTTTTTTGTCTAATGGTCAAAAATACTGTTGTGTCTTTTTTGACCAGTTTTTTTGCCATAGGGAGAGAAATTAAATGATTGTCCAGTGTTCAAAATGTGTTTTGCTGAACTCATGACTTCTGACCTGGCACTCTTCTTCACTCTCGGGCTTTCGTCCAGCGTAGATCTCGAGATTAATCGTATACCATGTCCTATACTGGCCTTTTTTGCTAAATAGATTAAATTAAACACGAATCACGTATAGAAATATAGTTGAACACGAGCACTCGCTTTCGGAAGAAGTCTCACTCTAAGCACAAATTCGTGCGTTTTTTTCGTTATGAAAAGTACACTCATACTTTTCAAGATTCCTCAAACATTTATTTATTTATTAAGGAGCATTCACTGCAAGGCGATATTGCTCATAAAAAAAACAATGAATACAAACAAAATAAAAAAAAACGAAAATAGTAACAGAAAAAAATTAAACAATACAATTAGAACAGAACAAACTAAGTACGCAAGCAAAAACAAAATGCAACCAAATAACAAAACGCATCCAAATAACAAAACACAACCAGAGACAACAAAAAAGAATCGACAAAATTTAAAAAAAATTAAACAAAAACGAAAACGAAACATTAAATTCAAAAACAAAAAAAATATATTTTACAAAAAAACTAGTAATAAAATATAATTGACATCTAAATGGAGTAAAAGAAATTTAAAATAATTGAGGTTTAGATAAAATGTTTATTTTTGCATCCAAAAATGTTGTAAAAATAAAAATCTAAAACAAATTAAAAATACATCGGATGTTTGAATAGATGTGTATAGTTTTTAATTGTTTGAGAATAGTATCTATGTATGGACTCCCCTTTGTCAGTAGTTCCAGTAAATTAGGTTTGTCTTATATTATGAGTATGTTAGTAGTATGGGTCAAATTCGTAACCGTGTAAGTATTACTTCATCTCTTCTTCTTTTAAAGTCGTAAGGCCACGGCTTCACTGAATGTTTAATTTCTCTAAGCTTGCTAGTCAAATTCAGCCATTGACCTTGCCTCAAACATATCTAGCTCTCCGGCTTGCTGATGGATGCTTAGATCGGGCTTGGTCGCCATCCTTACCACCACCCCCTTAGCTTCAGCTGGGGAGATAACCGTGTTCCTCCCCGTTAAACAAGTCTGCTGATGCCATAGTCTGGGAGTGAGAGAAACCTCACTGCACGAATTCTCGCGGGTTAATATTTGAGTTACAACATAATGTATTGAACAACGATTGTAGAGTGTCGACTGTTTAACAAGATTGATCCTTTAACATTTTAGCAGATTACCCTTAAGGGAAATCAGCTATTGAGGTCGTACTCATGACGCGATTTTCGAAACATTTCTTCAATTGTCCATCGATCCTACCCAGGAGATGACGAAAATGAGGTCCGTTCAAGACTATATATATATTTGTCTGTTAACACACTAGCGGTCGCAATTTTTGTTTAATCGTCACCAAACTCGGTATTTAATCATTTGATGTAAAAAGAGAGACCAAGTTTGTTAACGGCTGAAATCGGACCAGTGGGAGGGGGAGTTTAGAGGGGTGATTTTCGAAAATTCGAAATATCTCCGTTACTATACATCGGATTGAAAAATTGTATAGAACTAATCTTATAGCAAATTAAATTTACTATAAGTATTGTTATTTACATTTATTCTCTATCTTGAATATTAACCGAGATATTTGCATTTTTATTAAGTGTAACGGACGATCTATGGTTCCCGCCAAAAGCTAGTTCGGCCGTTTCTGTAACTGATCGGCACTCGTATTTCTCTATTGTATAACCTTACGTGCGAAATCTGCTTAGTTTACGCAGCCCCTGCGTGACGGACTTTTTAATATACCTCATAATAACGGAGATATTTTAAATTATCGAATCTCCGCCGCTTAACCCCCTCCCCCTCTTTTATTTCAGCCATTAACGACGATTAACTAAAGTAGAATGAAACAGTTAAATATCGATTTTGGAATAAATCAAATAAACATTTTTAGAAACTTTATTGATGTCATCATACCACTACGTATCTGAATGTATCTCAGACAGTAAATGTACAGCTCAAAACGTATTTGGTATTCAAGCTTCAAATGAAGTGGTTCATTACATAAAAGCATATTGTTAATTTGACACTAGCAGGAATGAAAGTTTATTGAAGCCTGAATACTAATAAATGAAAATATCTCTGTTATTATTGAAGATAGGAGGATACAAAAATAAATAACAACGATTATAGAACATTACATTTGCAATAAGATAGATTATGTTTGTCGGAGGTCATTAATCTCACTACTAATTTAATGATTTTATGAATTGTTTTTAATAACTTACATTTTTCCAAAGCCATTATCAAAATGTAGTTATTATTAATGCACTACAACTTTGTTTTTCGTTTTTGTAAGATGATCTGGAGGCTGATAATAAATTGGATTTTTTACTCCGCTAAATCAATATTTAGTATATTTTAACCCCTCTAGAAATGGGAACCTTGTCTCTCACCAAGTGACCATTTGGTGAAGCAATAGCGGTCGCCGAGTAAGCCTTTTGAAGGAATGTATTTGGAGTGGTGGAAGTATTGTCGATATAGAATGCTAAATAGCTGGGATTGATCATTTGTCTTGGCATAGTATGAATGGGAATGCGACCCATAAATAGATTTCATGGGTTACTCTCTTTTGTATTCCGTTGGGCCAGGGCTTCTAGCTCGTCGATTGGCTCTATAAAAATGCCCCTTCCCTATTATATTTTTGCCGGAATTTATATATATTTATTTGAGAGTTTATTTTAATTTACAGTTTATATATTTCCGACGCTGAAATTCGATGGTCCTTGTGAGAAGTTAATTATTAAATGGCTACTTGTTCCCACAATATTTCAAAAGTCAAACTATGATTTTTCATTTTGATATCTTTCAGAAACATTGGTTTTTACCAGTATCATTCATAATAAAATAATTACAAAAAGAAAATGCACAAACTTGAATAAATGACCTACAGTGAGTTTAAGCAGTGAGTTCTATAAGCATGTAGGTTATTCTGAAGATATATTTTTGCTGCAGGATAATTAATTTGGGCAGCCTGTTTTCACAGGATATGAGCCAATTTTCTACTTTTCTGAGCGAATGACGATTGACTGTTTAAATAGGACTAATTGATCAAGCTTTTTAGCCATCCATTGATAATGACAGTTAATTGCAATGTTCACTAACTGTTCATAACAGCTCATTTACCATTTGCCAATTATGAGAGAATTTCTGTTGAATTATCAGTTAATGAAGCATGCTCCAGCTAATGTGAGCAAAGGGTTGAGTTAGTGCAAGACAAAAACTGGTACGTCAACCTTTATGACTACAACTTGCTATTAAATTAATTTCATTATAAGTGTTAATAACAAATTAGCGTAAGATTAATTTCTTTATTTTTGGTAAATAAAACAGATACAAAAAAAGTCGCAAGAAACGAAAAGGGAAACAAGACCATCTTTGTCAACACATCGCAAATAATACAAAACTAAAGCAATTATCTTTATACCAAATTGTTACCAAACCTTATAAAGAAGTTTAAAAAAAACTGCCACATTTTGAATCAAATTAGTCTAAATAATAATAAGGAAAACTAAAAAAAAACTAATACTATTATTTTTTTCATTCAAATATAACGCAATAAATAAAGTAATATCAAGGAAATCTGTAAAGACGTGGGAAGGTTGGCTTTGAAATACGGTAATAAAATAGAAAGTAATTTAAGAAAAATAAAAGAGCTTCAAGATATATTATGAGCAGTTTATAAAATAGACTAGTGGAAGCAATGGGACTTATATTTAGGGATTCTAAACAATTAGTAAAGAAAAGAATAATGAAGAATAATATTTTAGAAACAAATCAAACCGCCTTGCCGTAACATACCAAAAGAAAAATAACCATCGGTTTATAGAGCTACAGGTACTAGGTCAGGGGTCATATTATATTATTATTTTTCAATGAATAATAAAAGAGAGTATGTACATAATAGATCAGCAACATGGTATAAACAAGAAAGAAAAAAAAATAATTATATGAAACATTTTACTAAAATTCTTTTACATACAAGTTGCATTTTTTTTTGTTAGATTCCTGAGGTTTATTATTCAGGAACCAGAAAATATAAAGTTGTAGAGAATATGCCATTGATTATAAATCCATAATAGTATATTTGGCTTTGACTTCCATAAGTTTGACAGAGTGAGTGCTAGAAAAAAGTCCTCCAGACAGGTCTTGGAACTCGGAAATGACGATGTAAAAACACAGGCTGGAGGCCTACTATGTCAGGAAGCGGAATTTGAATTAAAAGTGGCCTGTAATAGCTGCTGCCTATGCCAAACCCTGCCATGAATATGTAGGCGCTGTCAGCCGGTAGGTTATAACCTTTGTTAGGATATAGTGGTGAGAAGGTAAAGCGTTATTAGCAAATAAACAGTGGGTCTTTGGAGCTGCCCATTCATATTTAATTCGCCCAAGGCCATGAAATTATCATGGAGGCTCCCCTCTTTCCCAACTCCCTTTGTTCTACCATTGTCTATATCGTCCTGTTCTCCAGATAAATTGACTACTCTGTTTTCTCTCTCTTCTCTCTAATCCGTCGTCGCCTTTACTCTCTCCCACTTTCGACTGCTAAATACAACCATCACTCTTTTGTCCCTAACTCGTGGTTCGACTATTTTTTTTTTCCTTTCGAACTCTTTTATGTATGAGGTGCTGCTCTCAGAGCTACTTTTCACAGTTGTTCATTCCACATTCTCGTTTTGTTTTATAGTGCCCCTGTAGAATTCAACTATACAACAATGATTCTCTGAAGTGATGTTCAAACACTTTTAACATATATCCTTGCGAGTAGAAACTGTTATAAGATAGTATACTTTTGTATATATTCGAAATAACATTTGAGCCACTCCCATGAAAAAAAGAACATTTATGTTAAATAATATTTATTTTTAATGTATAATCTATCATATCACGAAGAAGGCGAGCTCATGTTTCTAACGGAGGGAACAGAATTTAGACTTTCCCATGGCAATTGACTGAGAATTTTGTTCTACTACAGTTGCTCATGAAATAGAATTCTCTTAATCGAGGAGTATGGAAATTTATTTTTTATATATTCCATTGCAACTGTGGCCAGGCGACCTTCATACTGAGTTTTTGATTTGTTTCATTTATTCTCATAATGGGAAAACGTTAGGTCCCTTAAGGGAAATCAGCTATTGAGGTTGTACTCATGACGCGATTTTCCAAATTATGCTTCAAATGGCCATCGATCCAACCGAGGAGATGACGAAACTGAGGTCCGTTGAAAACTGTATATATATATCTATATACATATATATATCTATCTATCTATATATTTGTCTGTTACCGCTCTAGCGGTCGCAATTATTGTTTAATCGTTACCAAACTCGATATTTAGTCGTTTTATGTAAAAACCAGTGGGTGGACCAGTGGGAGGGGGGGTTTAGAGTGGAGGATTTTCGAAAATTCTAAATATCTCCATTAGTATACGTCGGATCGAAAAATATTACCAAATCAATCTATTTGCAAATTAAATTTACTATAAATATTGTTCTATACATTTATACTCTATCTTGAATATTAACTGAGATATTTGCATTTGTATTCTGCATGTGCACGGCAGCAGTGGCTATGTTCGGACTTTCCGCCGTGGGCTCTGGCGGCCGTTTTCGTAACTATTCGTCCCTCGTGAATAGGTTTAGAGGTTTTTTACTACTACAGCTGTTATTAGGCAGATTTCTCTATTGTAAAACTTCACGTGGGAAATCTGCTTAGTTTACGCTATTCCTGCGTGACGGACTTTTTTATTTAACTTTTAGGGAAATTCTGTACAGGAACGCTGTAGTATATCTACTTCTTTATTTCCTAATATCTGTGTGGTAAATTATCCAGCTAAATTCTTCTTATATTATATATTTTTCAAAGAACTTTGCCATTATCGATAGGAGTTTTATTCAGCTTGGTTGAAAATTTTAAAAACGGCTGTGATTATTGGTAAAAATTTGGTTTTGTTAGTTACAAGAATTATTTTACCCTTTTGTATGATTTTTTGGAGCTTTTGCAGTATTCCATTTATCCTAGTTCTGACGGTTTAGTACATTTGTTTAGCCATACGGCGGGCATATAATTAATTCAGGATTTTGTAGTTTCATACTTTTCAATTTGTTTTTTTAGTACATTTGGACACTCCTACAACCATGCAGATCGTAGATGTATTGAAACAATCTATTATAAACTTTTTGTAGCTTACCTACCTACCAAATCGATATTAGCTATTAGCTTTAGAGATTGTGTGCGTGTGATTTGATTAGGATAGTGAATTATCATAGCATAACTAAGAAACAATTCATCTATTTCAAATGTTTTTATTTTTCTTATATCACACATTTAAATATTTGTGTCCATAATTGATGGTAGTTAGTCAATAAATGAACTGTTTTATAACACTGGAGGACAACAACTTTATTTATCCTTTTTGTTTGCCCATTTCTAGGTTGCATTTCTTTTTTTCACAAATATAGATATTCTTTCGTGTTCCTCGTATCAGTTTTAATTCGATCATTAACCCCAGGAAGGTTATTCTTCCTAGTTTTGGTAGGAGAAGAAATGGACGAAACTCTATGGCATGAGTAAATCTTTAAGTAATAAGAGATAAAACTATGTATTATGGTACTTTATAGAATACATGTTTCAATGAGTTTATTAATGGAGAAGTTTCTGGCCATACGTGCTTGGAGCTGTACATGATTTGGGGAAAAACGAATGTTTTTTTTTTTCCTAATCATTAAGTTGTTTGAATACCAGAGGTTTTCATACTGAGTCAATATCTCATCTAGAAAAATCAGCAAACCATGGTGAGTAACTTATTGACCTTTTTTATGACAAACTTTTGCGGATCATATTGATTTAATGTGTATTTTGCATGTTATTTTCTTTTAGAGGACTACAGACTTATACCAGTACCTTTTTCAGGCATTCATATAATGAATGTTATAAATAAAAATTTCTAATTAATACCTCGATGGAAAATGATTTTTAGCCATTTTTAATTCTTATTATTTTTCGACTGGTGAATTTTGTTGCAACCTTTTCTCTTCAATAATCGGTTTACCCCTGAAATGCGGGAGAATTAGGTAGTAAAGGATGTGTCATCAACTCTACTCAAGTGAGTTCCAATATAAAAGAGTACGTACTCAAACGGGACATGGATTTGCGTTCGAGTGTGGGATTCTCCCTACCGGCGGTCACTCAAAGAGAGGAAAAACAATTTTACCCAAATCCTGTGCAGAGCAGTAGCTCATGAATAGAGGGACGGAGCTTTGAGGCTGGCCGATGTGTTAGACTTACAGCTATGGTCCAGGTAGGGCCCCCTCCCACCTTGAAATGGCCTGTTCAGCCTCTCAATAAAGTACTCCAATAACTGAAATGTCAAGCTATTATTTACATACAAGGTGGTTAGTAGTCCGTAATTTGATACGCTTGGCAGAACACGTACACTGGGTTCTTGCAGTATAGATTTCGGTAGAATCCTGTGGACTAGTTAAACTTATTTAAACCTATGAAAAGTCGGAATTTTTGTCAAAGATTCTGAATATCTTGAGGACTATAGGTGATGGAACACAGAAACGTATGTCTGTTTTAAAGCTGGTACATGAGCGTCTAGCATCTGGACATATTTCTTCAACACGTTTTCCGGTGTTCCTGTATTTCTTATTACGGATTCTAGTAACTGTTCATACATTATCCAAGTACTAGCCGTATAACCCATCGTTGACGGGTACACTTGGAAGTGGTTTCCCGTTTAAATATAAAGATTGGATTAACGTATGAAGAAATCATCCCGTTATTTGCACCACTTAATAGAAGTGACCTGTAACATGTAAAATAACTGTACAGTCATTCAGTTTTAATACCAGTGAAGTAAAATGTGGCAATTCGGAGAACTAAATTCGTTATGGGTTCCCGTCGAAATATAAATATTTGGTTATTTAAGCTCTGACTAATCCCTTTCTTTTCGTGATATTGTTTTACACTTGAGGCATGGAATAGTTACTGGGCAAATATTGAACTAATCATCGTTCACAAGGTCAAAATATCTACTCACCCTCCAAAAAAAAAAAAATAAAAAATAACACTTGCATCATCCTAGTATTCAACGAAATAATACAATATAATTCGTTTCAGGGATTATCTAGTATGAGATGGCGACTGAAGCAATTTGCTGGTTGTGTGTAGCGGTTTGAAATAAAACTGGTTTCTCGTGGATATTAATTAAGGTTATTCGAAGTAAATCCTCATTCCTACAAATAGTATAAAACCATAACATATCGTATGGTGACAGAGTTCATTCCCTAAATATAGTTTCACACATATATAATTTCATTATCTACTGGGGCATTCATACGGAACACTAATAAATCCCTTTTTGTGACCAGAAGCTGGAAATCAGAATTTCGAAATTCACAAATTTAAGCAACGTATTAAGAATGAAAAATATGTTTTAAACACAATGTGATCTTTACGAACTTCTGATAAAATCAATTTTAAGAATGGTATAGAAGTCGAAGTAAACCCCACCCCTGACGGTGGAAGTGAAGTATAAAATAACGCATGCTAACAATATCCATTCCATTAACTTATATGCAAATCAAGGCCACTGACCAGAAAGTTAGTTTAATAATTAAAATGTGAGTTTCTTTAAAAATATATGAATTAATCATGTCAATCTCAATATGGTCAAGCTGTAATTATTCGCTTGAAAGACTTTGTACTTCAACGATACATTTGAGGGTTTACTTACACGCCTTGCATTTTAAAATGAAAAACCAGTAATGGTTGTGAGAATTATAGTTTTCTGCTATGGATAGGCTGTATTATGCCAGTAGCTATCTAGGTAAAGCCAATTTACGAGGGTCGAATCGCCCCTACTGTCTGTCACCACTGCCTCCCTGGTGTGCACTCAATTAGATAACCTATACATTATGGCCTCTCCGGGAAACTCCCTCTACAACAGATTCCCGTCTTGAATCTATATGTCCAAATAAGCATTCATATTCTTAAATTACTAATGGGAGAAACGTTTTTCTTTATTTTGTATTTTAGAGTAAATACTCGACCATTTTTAACATAATGTTCTATGCCTTTTCAGTTGACAAATTTTGATGTCCCATAATAAAGAGATATAAACAATTCCATCCTTACCTACAACCACACCTTGCCCAATTTTGGCTTTTAGAGAATAAAAATGTTTATCACTAAAACATTAAATTGCATACACAAACTACTACAGAACTAATGAACAAACTCGCAGACGTACGCATAACAGAACGAACAAAACTAGTCTCATTTGGCATGAAATGCCTGTAATCATCTATACTTGCACAAGAAGCCATCGACATAATCAATACAAGACTTAGTGACTGGCTATGGTGGGTACATTGGGGAAATCACTGATCTCAGAAAAACAGTGTTACATCCGATTCAACAACGACATATACATACCGACAGACGGACTTAGAATGGACAATCCCACTTCTTCTTTATTAATACAGATATTCATACAACACATTGTAAACACACACATACCAAAAGTCACTGACAAACACGACATAACAAAATACTTCAGATTTGAGAATGACACTTTTTCCATAACCGAAACAGACGATATCAACAAGATACTAACAGACCTCAAGAAACACCACCGCAACATTGAGCCACACCATAGAGACGGAAAATGACATAGCACTTAACTTTCTCGATCTCACAATTACCAGAAAAACCGAAAGACTGAAATACGGAATATACAGGATAATCACATCCAGAGACACAACTATACACACCATTTCAAACCAACCAACTCAACAAAAACTCGCTGCATTTCGACACATGCTACAAAGACTGAAAACACTACCGCACTCAAGGGACAACAAAAAGTTGAAGACAATATATGAGATAGCTCACAGGAACGTTTACAGACGTCACAATCTAATGACAAAATATTCAAGAAACTAAACAGTAACGCAAAACAAAACATACACACCTCTACAGAACCAATCATGGAGCGCCACGCAATCATGTACACTGGACCTGGTGGTACGTACTACAAAAAGAAGGCCCACACTACTTTCAGAACTAGTAAGACATTACGACAATAGCTGACAAATGACATCGAGAATAAAGATATTTACAATATAGACGGATTATACAAACTAACTGGGAATTACAATAACACTTACATTGGACAAACTGGGAGGAGACTTTAAACGCGACACACGGAACACAGACACATTCAGACTAAACAAAGAAAACTCTATCTTCACCAACCATTTGAACGATCATTTGCACGACCCTACAAATACATCCAACAGTATGAAGCTCCTATACAAGACAAACAAGATTGGATATACTAGAGAACATGGAGATTTATAAAGATCGGTCATAATTAACGAACAGCACAACCCTTAACAGACCATGACAACTACTTAAACGGAATAACAAACGAAAGGCGCCAACTGACAAAACCTATATGAACAAAGGGCCTTATTCTAATTCAATTATGCAATATCAGCTTTGGGGATATGTTTATACCCATATAATGTGGAAACGTCATAACATTATATTGAACCTGTCCTCATATACAAGCAACTATACCAGATCAAAACGAAAATAACATACTAAAACCTAAACAACCTAATACGGATAAAGGACAACAACCTAAAGCACGAAAGCAATTAGCCTGAACACACACTAAACCACCCTTCATTTGACGGATCTAAGGTTCAAATAAACAGGCCCGGACTAGAACGTAAACAACCCAATACGGACAACAGACGTATAAAACCTACTGACTAGCAGATAACCAACACGGCATAACTTTTGACGGGCTTGAAGATGGTGCTACCGCATCGAAAGTGTTTGCCAGCTGTATTTCATGACCAACCGGTCTTCATCAATAGGAATGACAACATACACAAACATGTAATATCACTAATGCTTTACAGTCTAAATATCTGATATTGGAGGAGATAACGAGCAAATACAAAGCAACTCTTCCTTTCAATACCTAGTTAATATACGTTTTTGAGTGAACATTTAGACTTTACACCACTAATGACGTACAAAAGAATGGTCTACATATTGACTTAAATTCCCGTAGCAGAGCAGTCTAGCTCATAGCACAGCTCTCTATGTACAATTTCCATGAGGCCATGAGGTCCAACTGTCGTTTGGAGTCGCTATGTCAATAATAAATGCTTTTTTTCTTACGCTTCTTCTGTCTTTTAGCCGATTTCCCTTAAGGGAAATCGGCTATTGAGGTTGTACTCATGACGGAATTTTCGAAATTTTTCTTCAAATGTCCATCGATCCTACCTAGTAGATGACGAAAATGAAGTCCGTTTAAAACTGTATATATATATATATATATATATATATATATATATATATATATATATATATATATATATATATATATATATATATACATATATATTTGTCTGTTACCGCTCTAGCGGTCGCAATTTTTGTTTGATCGGTACCAAACTCGATATTTAGTCGTTTTATGTAAAAAGACAGACCAAGTTCGTTAACGGCTGAAATCAGACCAGTGGGGGGTTTAGAGGGGAGGATTTTCGAATATTCGAAATATCTCCGTTACTATACGTCGGATCGAACAATTATACAGAATCAATGTTATTGAAAATTAAATTTACTATAAATATTGTTATATACATTTATTCTCTATCTTGAATATTAACCGAGATATTTGCATTTTTATGAAGTCTGTGGTCGGGTATAGTTCGGATTAGGTCGGCCATTTCCGTCAGCACTCGGCTCAGGTGGAAGCTTCTTCTAACCTTACCTGTCGTTTCTAACCTTACCTTACCTTCGTTATTTTGTGAGATTTATGCAAATACGTTCTGTTCATCCGCCCCCCCCCCTTCTTTAGTTCTTGGACTACTAAAAGTTGAGTTATTAAAATATAAATAATTCTTACAATTCAGAAGCCGTTTCAGTTGGGAATTTATTTTAATTAACTGAAAGATTTCTCATTACCGTTTGCATTTAATCACGGTGTTATTGTGTTACCAGTATGCAGATTTCTCTATTGGAAAACTTCACATGCGAAATCTTCTTAGTTTACGCAGCCCCTGCGTGACGGACTTTTTTTTATCTCATTCTATGTTTCGCAAGTATATCTTTATCCCAGAGGAGAATATCTTCTTCATATTCCACGGCAGGAAGTGGGACGTTATCTCTAAGGTTATTGTTCCTGGGCAAGTCCCATATGAACAATTTTAGCAATATACTAATGCATTGAATTCTGTAAGTCTTAAAATTAAGCATACATCGATTACATGGTTCTCTCTGTGGGTTAAAGCCTGTTCTGGACAGTAATCATACGGGGTGTGGCTATTAAATAACGAGACTGACGCTGCTACAGAAGAAGTGCGCATGCGTCAAACGCAAGGAACTAACAGATGTTATCGTGAAGGTTCCTCTTTCGAATATAGTGCCTCTCGCTTCTGTAAACAAATCAGTACAGCCGTAGTCTTCGTTCGCATTAGAGTTGTTTTTTTGTTTCGCCGAAAAAATGTTAAGTGTAATAGTAGAGCAACGAATTGTTGTGAAATTTCACGTGAAACTTGGAAAAACCGCTACTGAACTTATAATTTATTGAAAGAAGTGTATGGCAATGAATGTTGATTGCGTGCACGTGTTTTTGAGTGGTTTAAGCGTTTTCAAGATGGCCGAGAAGACGTTCAAGATGATTCAAGCCCGGGTCGCCCTTCCGATCGAAAAAATCGGTAATCTGTTTCGATCTGACCGTCGGTTAAGTATTCGTGCGATTGCTGAAACTGTACGAATTGATAAAGAATCCGTACGGCAAATATTACATAACAATTTTAACATGCAAAAAGTGTGTGCCAAAATGGTGCCTAAAATTCTCACATTTGAACAACTGGAAGCTCGCAAAAATGTTTGTACTGACACTTTGATTGCCATTGAAAATGACCCAAACTTACTGGAAAGGATAATAACATGTGACGAATCATGGTTTTTTATGTATGATCCTGAAACAAAGCGCCAATCCATGCACTGGAAGAGCCCATCTTCACCGAGAGCCAAAAAAGCTCGAATGAGCAAATCAAAATTCAAAGCAATGTTGATTGTTTTTTTCGATATTCATGGGATTGTGAACCTTCACTGGGTTCCTGAAGGTCAAACGATTAATCAACATTACTACCTTCACGTTCTTGCTGAACTCCGCGAAAGAATAAGGAAAAAACGACCTGAATTGTGGAAGGACAAGTCATGGGTTCTCCACCAAGACAATGCGCCGGCTCATTCCTCATTGTCTATTAAGAGGTTTCTAGCCAAATTCAGCATCCCAGTGTTAGACCCTCCGCCTTATTCGCCGGATGTTGCGCCGTGCGACTTCTATCTGTTTCCTAAGGTGAAATCTGCATTAAAAGGAACAAGATTTGAGTCTGTTGAAGCTGTGAAAGAGGAAGCGGCACGCGTCCTGAAGGAGCTGACAGAAAAAGACTTACAGCACTGTTTCGAACAATGGAAGGTTCGCATGGAGCGTTGTAGAGATAAAGGAGGGGTGTATATTGAAGGTGATAATAAGTAAAAATGTATGAAATAAAAATAAAATGTTTTACAGCGTCAGTCTCGTTATTTATCGCCATAGTCTCGTCAGCCTCACCCCGTATAGCTCATAGTTTCTGCAGTTACACAACCATTATGTTATAGATGACTTTTTAAACAAACTTTTGGTTGACATTTAAGTGAAGTTTGTGCGGAATTTTGTATAAACTGGATTTTAATTTCAAATGTTGTAAAGAACTTCAAGAGTACCTATATCTGCATTTCTTCGGCTCACCAAAAAATATTACCTCACCTCCCAATAGTGATGCAAACAGAGTTTGAATGACGAGATGAGAGTTTGATGAGTTTGATGTTCGTACCAGACAAAAATGAAGTTCAATCCCCGGTGAACTGAAGTATATTCTCTAGTAGGCCAGGTGAGACAACCAGATGCAAAATACCAATAGAGGTTTCCTGAATTGATGAACTCCGAAAAAAAAAAAAAAACCGGTAAGGAAAGATAAGAGATTTGAAAGAAGAAGGGGAGAAATTTTGTAGCTTTGGCTCGTCATAAGCAGCAACTAGCACTCAAGAGAAGCCACCACTAGCTAGGCTATATTTAAAAAAAAATTAAATTCTCCCAAAAAGTGAAGCTTTAATTCTTCTGTTTACTTGTCATTGCTGTTTAGTTGCATATAATCTCTTCTTTTAACACACGAGTATAACCGGTTTACATCCTGCCCTTTATTTTTTTAATGATGAAACGTTCAGTAAATATTTGTAAGCCATTGATACATCTTCTCACTTAAGGGTTTACTTAATCTGAGCCCCAGTTTCTAAATTTGGTCGGCCAAACCTACAGAATTCTTCTCCTTTCACTGAAGGACGGAATAGGACGAACATTATCATTATTTTGAATGTAGTTGGACACGGTTTACGCATTACTATGAAAAAAAGTGATATATGTACACATATAGTGTGTGTTTATGTTTAGATTTATAGTTTTGAATAGACTTAACTTTCTGAATCAATTTGGTCCGAGAAACTGTCAAATGACATCTTTTTAACTTTGATAGGGACTGAGTAGAGGTTAAAAGTAGCTGAGACCTGTGGGTGGAGTTGTTAGCCCTATAGTAAATGTTAATTATGTGACTAAGGTATGCTGTAAGTTAATGGTGTGAGTATGAGAGTGTGTAAGTACTCCCTTTGGTGCCTGCTCCTATCTGCAGCCTCCTCTCTCACTCCTATTAACTTGTCTAATTGTTGTTAACTACCACAGTTGTACGCTTTCCCTTTCTCCCAAATCCTCTATTACCCATTACCACCTTTCCGGGAGGGAAAGAATAATCTTGTTTTACTCCCCTCTCCCTTCTTTATGTTTGTTTGTGAATAAATTATACTATTTTACTTAAGGACTCTTCTGACGTCCGAAACAGACCATTCGTCACAATCAAACCTCACCCTGATCTACATTAGTACCGGTCAGACCATATTTATCTTAACCCTTTTCACTCCAATGTCGAGTGTCACTCGACACTGATTTTGTTCCACTAGTTCCACTGTCGAGTGATACTCGACATGGTGTAATACCTCTTTTTGCGGAAAATTTTAAAACAGGAGGGATTTAGGGAAACACTAAAAGTAAAAAACGTAATTTTAGCGTGGAGCTGGTGGAATAAAAACAAAAACAGCCTTGGAGTGGAAAGGGTTAATAAGCATATAGTCTTCATATCTTGCTGAGTGAAGAATCTTTCGATTCGTGTTTGCCGTGGTTCGGCATTGCTCCAAGCTCTACCAATTGTATTGGTTTAATGATAATCCTAGATAGATTACTTATGGCCTCACCCCTCTGATTTCAGGGAGGGCACTACGGTTCTTGAGGTCCTATTTTGCTTATAATGTCAAGGTATATCTTACCTGTGGTTTCATTCTTACCTGATTCAGCATCTCTATGTCAAAAGTATCTAATTCTTAAATTCTCTAGCATTCCGCATTAAAAAAAAAAAGAGTTTAGGAGTCTCTTCCTCTTCTCCACAGCACCTAGATATTGGTGTTTCACTGACTTTAATGGTAAACATGTTCACCTTCCAGTGTCCCAAGGTCACTCCCACTACATTTCTGAGTTCCTTCCTAGGCCGTCTAAGGTAATTTCCTGTTTCTGCTCTTCTCGAACCTGATGAGGACCTTCATATGCATAACCTTGGGCCTTTCCCATACTTTTTTTGAATTTCTTCCTGGCCACATTCTTAATGGAGTTCTTAAGAAATGATGAAGATACTCCGATAAAGGGTACTGTTCCAATGGCTGCTAAACTTGACCCTCTCCTGATCAATTTGTCTACATTTTCATTTCCCTGGATACTCTGGTGTCCTGGCACCCAGTATATTGTCACACTACCGTTCACTCTTACTAATTGTTCCAGCCTCATAACACACTCCTCCACAATCCTGGAACTTATTGCTGGGCTTGCTAGTGCCCTACAGGCTGCCTGACTGTCAGTCAGAATATTAATAACCTTTCGCACCACTTTGAGCTCAGCTAATTGATGGGCTGCTGCCAAAATTTCAAATATTTTTGCAACATCAAAACCACCTCCTCCTCAGAAAAGTAATAGAGATCCTAGGAAGGATTTCAAAGACTATTCAGTAACCTTAAAAATTTTCACTTTTGAGAAAAACTCCCAGGACTACTTTATTTTTTTAGATAACTCTTATAGTGCTATAAACTCCTAGTGTTCAGTGCCCCATATAAGGAAGTACGCCCACTGATAGTAGAAAAATAATTGCATATCTCTTGAAGAAAGTCTTTATATTATCTTTATATAACTGTAACGTTGAAGCTCTATTTTTGAAATTCATGGTAAAATAAGTTAAAAAATGGCCACATCCCTGAAGAAATAAATAGTAAAAATCTGTTTTAACATTTTAATTGTGTAGTATTAATAAAGATTAATTAAAGTTCTCGGTGTGGATTCTTTCATCTTTTGCTAGTTGAAAATGAACAGAAACAGCTTAAAGCGTTAATCCAGAATTTGCCTCTGGTGAAATGGGAGTGTGAGAGATATGTGAGATTCAGGGTTCGGAGCGCCTCGACGTCTCATAAGCATTTGATTGTGATTTAGCCCAAGTAACAAATGCCCAGACAACAGGTGGGCCCCTCAGCTTGCCTCCACCCCCAACCCGGACCCAATCTAGAAAGGCATGCAAGGTTCATGGCTGAGAGCAGTCGAGGCAAGGAGCTTTGGAATGAAGTTAGACAATTTAGGAGACACTAGGCTGTAATTTATGTATAATCAGGGGGTGAGCGGGGGAGGGGGAAGGGGGTGATTTAAATTTCATTCCGTTGCCGGGTGGTGGTGGGGGTAGATTTAGCGGCCCTGATTAGAGTCTGGGGCCCGCACGGATTTCCCTCCAGCCGTCTCCACCATACTATCCCCGCCATAATGACCATCTTTTCCCGCCGAAACACATTAATCATACATTTTTTTTCTAAAGAGAGATTTCTCCTCAGGAAACATCCTAGCCAAGAATTTGCTGCAGTGAGCTGGGAATCTTCGGAAGGAAATGATGATCTGAGGTACTGTATAAATATGTAAATATTACAACAAATGATTCTTTTAAACAATGTTATTCAACAAATATGTACAGTAGTTTTGTTAGGTTTATGGAAACTAAGTCGAGCTAGAATGGTTCTTCAATGAAGTGTCATTATTTCGAAATGTGACTTAAAATAAATTGTGAAAGCAAAACGTGTAAAGGTTGAATGATCAAAGCACTTAAATAACATTCACTTTAGCTGGTTTATTTTAACCTATTGCACTGAAAAAATAATTTTTATTGTACTAAAAAAAGTAGAAGTCAAATTTGTGCATTTGATTTATTTTTACTAGAAATGTTTAAATTTTAAGTTTGCTAAAAAGTAAAATTAAAATTGATGTATTTTTGAAACGATCTCCTTTTCGCCATCTACTGGAAGTAGATAGATTAAAAAAAAGAATCCGCGTCGAGATTACAACCTCAATAGCTGATTTCCTTGAGGGCTGAATGAAAAATATATTTAACCTGTTGTCTTATTAGGAAAATATCAGAATTTATTGTTTTGGCTGAATACCTCATGATCTATTCATAATTAAACACTAAAAATAAAGAGAATGAACATTCAGAGTCATCTTCTTCATATTGGATTCGTCCATACATGGTAGTCATATTGGGTTGGTCCATAGATGGTAGTCATATTGGGTTGGTCCATACATGGTAGTCATATTGGGTTGGTCCATAGATGGTAGTCATATTGGGTTGGTCCATACATGGTAGTCATATTGGGTTGGTCCATAGAAGATAGTCATATTGGGTTGGCCCATACATGGTAGTCATATTGGATTGGTCCATACATGGCTTATGTGTCGTCTTCTGCCATTGTCTTTCTGATTTACTGTTGCCTACTTCATATCATTCCTCACTCATCCACGCCCCGCTTGGGGGTTGGGACTACATACGAGAGGGGAGACGCGCTCACAATCCTGAACGGGGGGGGGGCGATAAGACCTACACATAAATTATCAGGGGCAAGTTCCTGATGCGAAATTTAAACCTTTTTTTAAAAAAAATTTTTTTATGTAGCGATCGATAACAACCTGAGCTATTCAATTTCGCTATCCATCAAAATTGCATCTTTCTGGTGACTCACCTAAACATGACCTCCTTTCTATAATTCCATAATTATTGTAATGACATAAATACATTTGGACTAATGATTGGGTTACATCGCAACAAATAAGGGCAATGATTATTTTAAAACATGATTTGAGATTGATAAGGAAAAGATATCCATTCTTCGAAATTGGTACCTGAGAGGCTTTAGTTGCTGGAGAGTTAGTAAAGCTAATTTTATCTAGGCAGAGACTAAACAAGTAAATACATCTTGTACTGTGAACCCTTTTATCACCACATTCACTCATTTATTAGAATTTAAAAATTTACACCCCCTAAACCCACCCCTTTGATATAGAAAAAAAAGAGTACATTAAGGCTCATACGCTCTTCTTGCCAACCAGTCAATACTCTCATGATCACGAATAAAAATCCTCTAGACTAAACTGACAATAGCATTATGGGGAAAGTTTGTGTATACCTACTCAAGGAACATACAGTAACGATATAAAGCTTTCATAGAAATAACTGTTGTAACTTGATTATTTTAGTGCAAAGCTTTTAAAAGATAAGAATTAAAAGTCTATCCTTTCCTTTGTCCTGGAACCGTTAGTAAGGCAACATAAGAAATAAAGTTTCAAGGCTTTTAAACTGACTAATTATATTTGAACAGAAGCGGATACTGTGGTCATCAACTTTCCGGAAAACGGGCTTGTTCCGAGATAAGCACAATTGGTTATAACGCTCCCTGACGTTTATTCGGCTGTGTTTTCTGTCGGATATATTTTATCAAATTCAACCAACCACAGAGAATCCAGTTTTAAAAATCGTTTTTAACATGTTTGCCCTCTGACTGATATAAATACTCTGTTCTTTACACTGGAAACAATTAATTTTTTTTTAGATTTTTTTTTCGTCTTTATGATTTTATCCCATTTGGAAGGTTTTGAGGAGGAGAGGTTGATGGAGGGGGGAAGTGGAATAGAGAAACAGGTGTGGGGCGTAAATGAGAGCCAGCAGAGCTGTTATAAATTCCGAACTTCATGAAATCTGCTGTAATATGTCCCAACGGCAAGAGTAAATAAAAGTGGGTCTGCATGAAGCAAACTTTTTTATCTCTGTTTGAACATCCCGCACTTTTTCTCCTTGTGAGTTATGGGGGCGGGCAGGCGATAGGGGGACCCCAACTTGTCCCGGCGGCCGTCTCCACAAAACCCATTCCTTTCCTCCGCTCCTCCAGAACTCAGTCGCTACCTCTCATTTATTAATATCTTTCCCCTTCTATCAGTTCTATCGCATAAACGAGAATATATAATTAAGTGATGCTAAAAGATATGTGAGTAGTCATCTATTAAAGCGGAAATATACTAACTAATATATTTAATTTCGTAATAGGTTCCCGTGAATATAAACCAAAATGTTCCAGAAAGTCAATAATTGTAAAAACATTTGTCATTTAAAAGATGCATTTTCAAGGATATGGTTTCTTTGTCAATGAACGTCTGGACTAAAATAATTTTGAAAGTTGTAGAAATGGTTATACAATGGCCATTGCCAAGAGTCCATAACGAGTTGAATAATAATCCGTCAAGTATTAAATGAAAATAGTGCGTTGGTAGAACAGCGATAGTCAGTGCGACTTTAGATCACCGAAGTTATGCAACAATGCCCATGGTACAGGATGTGTGAAAACTGCGGATACTTGTACACTAGCTCGCTGTAGGAGTGCGCTAGTGGGGCAGTGAGAGTAAAGCGGCATGTCGGTCTGTCGAGCCCCGTACGGGCTTTTACTCCTCCTATGTCTAATTTACAGCTGACTAGTAGGACCCCCGCCACTTCCAGGCTTGATGAAATCAATCTACTGGAGAAATTTCAGCATGTCTCCCAAGCCATCGTAATAAATTAGGATTACAAAATTTATAACCTCGGAAATGATTGCCTAAGTAAAGTGGTACCCCAGCTTTGTATAAACGTTTCCAACTTGCCTGTTAGGAGCTCATGCAGAAGTGGAACTTCCCAAGCAGTGGCTAGTGAAGGCATGAGACACACTGTAGGAATTAGACTATTGAAGAAGGGAGGTGACCCGGGAATGGTGAAATCGCCATGGATGGATACTCAATGTTCTATTATAGAAGGAGTAAACTCAGTTGCAACGGGGGGACTGGTACCAAAACTGGGAAGTCTCTTTTACATTTCAATCCCGTCAGTTATCACATTAGTGAGCAAAATATAGGCTTGGTGATTAAATATATTGATCATAAATGTATATGCACCAACGGAGGACAAGGAGGAGGGCCTTAAAGATAACTTCTATGAGAAATAGGAATTCTAAGATGGCATTGGCAATTGGAGATTTCAGTGCTATGTTCTGAAGAGGGCTTGAGTTTTTGCCAAGATTAGGATCACCCAGCCTTCATATACAACACAGATGGCAATAGTGGAAGAAGATGCATAAGCTTCGCTTCTGCTGAAAATCTGAGGACTAGAAGTACAGTAGTTTTAGCATAAAGGCATCCGTAATTATATATGGAGTAATCTTGGCGAATGGTGAAAGATGTTCATGGGAGTTTGACTGTAATTTCGATCATTCATTGGTTAGAATTAAATTCATTCAACGACTCGAGAGAGCCACAAGACTGAGAGAACGCTAAATAGACTAACTATGTACTTCAAAGGTTAAAAGGGTCAGAAAGCCTATCAGAGTAGAAATAGAATTTTCAAACAGTTCGCGAACTGATGAGGACTTGGCAGCGATCGAAATTGTAATGGGAGATGCCAAATAATGACTATTAAGCCCATGGGAAAGGAGGACGAAGGGAGAGTATATTGAGAAAATATTTTTCTTAATAAAGTTTAAATACAAGCCGAATAAATTTCATTCATCTTGGTTTCCACTATATAAAAAATTGAAAGTGTGGCAGAGCTGTGGCTCAGGCGAAAATGTGCGTAAATGCATAGGTCAGGGTTAATACCAGAGATTTTGTACTCTAAAAGATATCTTTTCCTCCTTAGGTTCATAAAAAATCATTATTTCAGATTGTAGGTTTTAGACGGGTGTGAGTGACAGTAAGGGCAGACAGCACTTCACTCTATTACCTCACAAATCTCAATCACTATAGAGTCTAAAACATGACTGAATTAAAGGTAGTAAAATACTTCATTAAAAAAGTATTTTACGTAAGAGCTCCACTATATGGGAAAGTATGAGTGTGCTTACATATTTCTACAGAAGGAGCGAGAAAGGGAAGGTGGAGGGATAAAAATTTGACATTGAGTGACACTTCTCTTAGTAAACCTCTTCGCTTCAAAATTCTAATTGCTTAACAAATAATCGTATCATCATAGAACACAATTTATTTTACATTTACAGCCTAGTTTCTTCTATAAAGTGTTCAAGCAAGAAAAATCTTTGGGGATTTTGAATTTCATGTTTAGTCCACTTAGGTTCTCCACTTCTCAAGAACCGAGTTTCGCCGCTATATGTTCTCAGATAACCTCAAGGGGAATGAGCTGTTGAGGTGATATGCATATGAAAATATCTTACATTTACGTATGTTAATAAAGTAACGTCCTACAAATGTTGATACATGGTTTCTGGAATATCACGAATGTTTTTTTTGTTTTTTTTCTGTTTCTTCTCCTGCGATTTCATCTTAATGGAGTGCAACACTAAATATATCAATTTTTGCTTAAATTTGAAATTTTGGTCACATTGAGTTCTTACTAAGGAAGAAATATACTATAGAATGTGGAATGAGATAATCCGCGTGACATCCTTGCAAGGGGTCTGCTTAGGTTATTTGAGCGCTGCATGAATTACTTGCTCATTAAACTATTGAGAAATTAACCAGACGTTACTGATGTTATTACTCCTTAGTTGATCCTTCCTCCACTTTTTAAATCTGTTCTTAGCTATCAAATATCGAATCTGTTTTTATTCCCTTCTCAAAAATTTACTTTTTCCCCACATTCACCCTTCTGGAAGTACATTGTTCATTTAGTTTTATTGATATGTGTGTCAATGAAATATTGACCCCCCTCTTGGGAAAACATGAGCGCTTAGCGGGTATGGAAATCATATGGTTTCAGAAAAATATCCTGAACCAACATCACAGAAGGTCCCTCAGAAGTAAGGTCGCAATTATTCAGCATAACTGAATTTTCTTATTTATTTACTTTATGATTTTACTAAATGTATATATTTAGAGAAATATAGAGAGACCATATAGCAGATGGAAGAAGAAGAATGACGTGTAGAGGGAGCTGTAGGTAGGGTTAGGTAGTTGAGGGAGTTAAACTTACAGATTTCCCTTGGGGCCTTTGGCTCACATTGTTTAGTGTTGTCTAAACCCTTCAAGCCCGCTCTCATCAAATCCTCACGTCCGTCTATCCGTCAGCTCCATCCGTTCTTCCCAGACATCACTTACTACACTTAGCTCCAACTTCTTCATATCACGCAAACTTGCCCAACCCCTATGAAGAAATAATCCCCCAGGCATCTAAACATATTTATTTTTCTGTTCCCCTAAAGCGATGCCCTTATTTTTAATTAATCTTTTCTCGTTCATGTTTTTGTGTGTCAATATATCAAAGATGAGATAATCAATCATAAGCCATTCCCGTTACAATAATTTATTTACACGAACTACTTTTTATTAAACATGCGCTTATTCGATTTTTATTGCTTCTAACCTTGCATAAAAGGGCAATATAGATATGGTTCATCTCCAAATAACTTAATTCACAAGCAGAAAGTTAAATACACTAATAAATTCACATAGGCTTCCACTGTACCTGTCATGATTATAGAGGATTTCTGTTATTGAAAGGGTCATACTCTTTTGTACCTACGTTTCGCTAGTCTAGAAAGATGAAGAATGAGAGTTCTAACCAATGCAGTGAAGCGCTGTTCTCCCTTACAATACAAAAGAACAATTTTTTTTATTGATCATAAAATAATGTAACTATAATGTGAAGCTATAAAAATTAATATACTATTATGGGACCTAATGGGGTGTTTATAAATGTACTTTAAAGTTAATTAAATCATTGACATTACACAATAATGTGTTTTATTGTGGAGTCAGTGGTCCTGGTCCTTCATTTATTGTACATAGTAAGTTTGTAACAATAACTTGTAATATAACGCGAGAGATACTTAAAACAACCCCATTCTAATGTTTTCGTTAGAACATCATCATAACATTTCTAATTGTACTTGATTAGGAATGTCTGAGTGTAACTAAAGCCATGTCCTAAACCTCTCTAATGCCAATTGTCCAATTCGGAAGTTGTTATTGGATTGATGTTGGCTCCCTTTGTAGAATAATGTAGTGTAAGATTTAGAGAGATGAACGTTGCCTATGGAGCGAACAATGAGCTGATGCATCTGACCAGCTGATTGATATAGTTGAGCGAGAGATGTTTACACATGAGCTGAGCTATGAAGTGAACCCACTCCCAGCTATGAGACCTTGTCCCCTCTATTGTCCCTACTGTCTCTCACTTAGCTCCCGCTACTAACATTACTCTGCCTAACTACTCTGTCATGTCACATCTATCATAGCCAACAGATCACATCTCTCTCCCACTACCCCCTTCAATCCAACTACGCTCCTCTCTCTACCTCTCTCTCTCTCTCTCTCTCTCTCTCTCTCTCTCTCTCTCTCTCTCTCTCTCTCTCTCTCTCTCTCTCTCTCTCTCTCTCTCAACTTCTTTATATGATGTAATTTGTCATGCTCCATTGTTGTACGTAGAAACAATCGTATTTACGTTGTTATACGATAAGTCCGTTTACAGATCACAACAGTAATTACTCAAAGGTCCATCGCACAGGGGTTGCGTAAACTATGCCCATTTTCTAAATGAAAGAATGAATGAAAGAAATATCACCAAATATTTTGAGTTAGAAGAAACATGAATGCACCGATAGTTGTACCATTACATAATAAATTTGATTGTATACCAGTTTTCGACCCGCCCCATACTACTGGAGATGTAAGTGATTAAGTATATATTTTACTCCTATAAAACTCACAACTCTTAATGTCTACTTTCGTTGTGTCCGACGAACGAAAGTTTCGCATGAACCCGTTAAATATAAAGTATGTTATTGATGAAATAAAAATTAAGGATTTTAGAACTGAAATGTTAATAGATTACGTCACATCTAACATATTTCCTTGTACATTACACACTAAGGTCCGATGAAAACAATATTTGTTATTTAAGCTTAGAATCAGACGGCATGTTTTTAACATATGATCAGTAGAAATGGGAAGGAATACAAAAATATATAAATATCTCGCTTGATGTTCAAGTTAAAAGAAAAGAAACCTTTTTTTAATCGTTTGATATATATATATATATATATATATATATATATATATATATATATATATATATATATATAAATACTAGCTCAGATACCCGGCTTCGCTCGGGAATTCATTTGAGGCTGAATAGTCATGGTGCAAGGCTTTACTTTGCACAATATTTTGACCTTTACCCATTCCAGTGTTTAGGGTTAATACCCGTTGTTGGCATTTGTTAATAATAAAATTATTTTTTTATGTAAGACTTCACTGTCCTGCATATTGTCATATTTCCCGTCTCCTGTGCATTATGCATAGATTTCAATTATTAAGGAGAGGTACCTGGTAGTTCATATTGAAAAGAAGTGTTGAGCAAATTTCTCTAAATAACAAAATAAACAACTTTTGTTATGTGCATATTTGCCGAAACCCCAATAGGAAATCATTATTATTAATTTCAGGCCTCCCTTATAACCCCCACTCCTGCCCGTCCCTAGAAATGTTAGTATGGCTAGTATATAAGGAAGGCGTTAGTACTAATACACATACTGAGTGTTTTATTTAGTTCGGTTGAGTCTTTTGTGCCCAATAAAATTGTTGTCTATAACTTTTAGCGTATAACGCCGTTATACTTCGGTATACGATGATAGTGTATATAAAAAAAATTTTCTCTAAATAACAAAATAAACAACTTTTGTTATGTGCATATTTGCCGAAAATGCAATAGGAAACGAAATATCACTATTATTAATTTCAGGCCTCCCTTATAACCCCCACTCCTGTTCGTCTTAGAGAATATTAATATAGCCTAAAGTCTAAGTTGCGCTAGTAGTATTATACATACCCAGTTTCATAAAATTCGGTTCAGCCGTTTATGCGTGAAAAGGTAACAAACATACAAACGAATAAACAAACAAACAGACACGAAAGAAACAAAATGCAATTATGGTGTCTATGACATGTGAAACGAAAAGTTATCGTGAAATTTCGCGAAAAAAATCAATGTACAGACAGAGGTTACAATTTCATATATATAAATATATATATATATATATAGATAATGAACACCAATTTAGTACTATTACTAACAAAAATATAAGTATTTGTTTTCAATAAAAAAAGTTAGTTAAAATACGTACATACGTATATTTGTGTTATTACTAGTACTAAATAGGTGTCTATTAAATGTTCATATATTATTCTATCGAGCGTTTCTAAAAGTTACTGTACGTGTAAAATGATAAATGATGTGCCTATTAGGGTAACTGAACTTAGGCTTATACTGTATCGATATTTTTACAGTTATATTGGAGGACGGAAGCCTGAAATTGGAGTAGAGTGAGGAAGGCCTGAAAAGAAAAACATGGTATTTAGTTTACTATTCGCTTTTAAAATATTCATAAAAAAATAATTGACAGCAATTTTTTGCCATATACTTTTATAATAAAACTGTACCTACAGTCACACTTCACCTTCCCTATGGCTTTTACTTGATATGATTAGGAAAACAGACACTTTTCTGAATACTTTAAATGTTTAAAACATGAAACAGCTTGGTGGTTGTTATCCACCGCTATTCCTTACTATGTTTTTAAAGAAAAATAAATTTGTTACAAATAAATCATTGCTTAAACTATTAGTATAGTTATTTATTCTGCCTAGAATTATTAATTATGCCTGTAAACCTCGGGGCACATAAATGATTAATTTTTATAGGGGACGGATCGAAGAGACCAGAATTAATATTCTATGGATGTAAGACGGAATACAGGATCAGTAAATAAGTAACAATTTAATTATTTTTTTATGACGGAAAAGAATATCAAACACAAGACAATAATTAAATTATTAATAACGTAGACATTTTTTAAAGTACTGACCAACGTTGTGCATCGGTCTACAATTGTTAACAGGAAATACAGTTAAATCTTAATCTTTAAATGATATTAACATGTGCCTAATAAACATTTATTCTTCTAACTCTCGAAAATATGAGCTCTAAAAAAAAAATACTGAGACGAGAAATACAAAATTTATTCACACAGAGGCTGCGTTAACTTTATAGTTCCCCACATACATACTGGACTGAAATACAAAGAATGATGTCATAACTAATTTTTTTTTTTTAATTTCTCGTATAATTAGAACCATTTTAAAAAAAGATATGACATGAGATGATTAGTGATGTAATAGTCCTAAATGAATGTCTTCGAAATTCCATCTTCGTTGAAAGTGAAATGACGGAAGTTCAATAGATGAAAAACACATGAAATATCTTCTACTGATCCCGAATCAGCCTTTAGGTGACCACCTCGGTGTCAAGGTTGAATCTTATCTTTTCGTTAAGTGTAGTACACCTGAAGAAACGTCATAGAAGACGTGAAACGTGTAGAAGAAATTCTTCTTCCATTTCACCTTCAACTATAAATGAATATCGCATGAGTACGAGTGAAAGCTTACTGAAGGCTATAACCACTTCACAAAACGAATAATATTAGTTTAAAAAAAAGTCCGTCACGCAGGGGCTGCGTAAACTAAGCAGATTTCCCACGTGAAGTTATACAGTAGATAAATCTGCCGAATAACAACTGTTGTAGTAAGGTATCTCTAAGCCTATTCAAGAGGGACGAGTAGTTATGGAAACGGCCGCCAGAGCTCTCGGCGGAACGTCCCGAACATAGCCGACCGCTGCCGAACACATCCAGAATACAAATGCAAATATCTCGGTTAATATTCAAGATAGAGAATAAATGTATAGAACAATATTTATAGTATATTTAATTTGCAATAAGATTGATTCAATACAATTTTTCGATCCGACGTATGGTAACGGAGATATTTCGAATTTTCGAAAATCCTCCCCTCTAAACCCCCCTTCCCACTGGTCCGATTTCAGCCGTTAACGACATTGATCTTTCTTTTTACATAAAAAGACTAAATAACGAGTTTGGTAACGATCAAACTAAAATTGCGACCGCTAGAGCGGTAACAGACATATATATATATATATATATATATATATATATATATATATATATATATATACAGTTTTGAACGGACCTCATTTTCGTCATCTACTAGGTAGGATCGATGGACATTTGAAGAAAAATGTCGAAAATTCAGATTATAAAACGTTTTGTGATTCTCCTCATGAGACGGAGATATTAGCAAAAGTACATTTTAAACTTTCTTAAACTTCCACTCTTCTTCCTACGACTTCAGTCTTCAATGGACTCAATCTTTAGTTTTACATGTATCATTTAAATATCGAGTTTGGTAGCGATTGAAATGAAATGGTTATTTAAAAAAAAAACAAAAAAAACTTAATTTTTAAGCTGAGCATGAGAATTTCTAGTGATATAATTGCTCATCGTGAAAATTGCTAAAGTAGGAGTGTTCACTGAAGTCTGAAAATACGAAACGGTAAAATCTTCCGTTAATATTGTTACGTTTATTAAAAAAATAATAAACGTTGATTATTAGGGTTCTTATGGAATGCAAAAGTAAACACAAAAACGTTTACCTGGATGTACACAGAAGGCCTGTTTTCCTGGCTCTGTCAAAATAAACGTATTGTAGAGGAAAACTGGCCTACTGTGTACATCCAAATTAATTCGTTTCTCTTCCTCCCAGCTTCCCTAGAGTAAAACCCTTAACGTTTTTACCAGTTCACAATTTATTTGACGATCACTACTCACTTTTACACACTTGTTAAATTATTCACTTCTAATCACAATATGCACTGTTAACTTCCTGATCTTATTGCAGAGTACAATAACTCACGAATTACTGATTTTCACTAAACATGGCACTGCACTGATCTTTTTAAACACTGCACAGCCCTTTTGTTAACTAGTAACTGTACTGAACTGATGAAACTGTACCGAACGCACGGTTCATTTGAAAACTAAAACTGACTCTCCGGCGACCTGGACGACTTTTATATATCCCTACTCTGCTAGGGTCCAGGTGACGACTCACCGCAGAGTCGGATCCATCGCATAGAAGATTCTAGACTTCATCTGCTGGGATGCCTTAATTTTCTTCATACTTCTTAAATGTGTGATTAAATATACGCGTTCACGTAATATTATAGTTGGAGAAAAATGGATAGAATATAATTTGCAGGACAGGATTGGAAATAAAAAGTTTCACACGATTGGAGATATTAGCAAATAAACATTTTACCCTTGCCCTACACTCTCCTTATCCAATTTTTTCCATTAATGAGCTAGATTTTTAGGTTACCACTGTACGCTTATTGAATTATGAAAAGATCAAATTAAAATTGAAGAAATGTTTCGAATATCGCTCCATGAGTATGACCTCAATAGCTTCTTTTCCTTAAGGAAAATCTGCTAATTTCGCCAGGTAAAGTGTTATGAAGCAAATTAGAGGTGTCGAAAAACTCACACACACACACACACACACACACACACACACACACACACACACACACACATATATATATATATTTACATTTTAATAGAACACATTTTTATCATTGATGGGAATATGAAGAAATTTCTCTAAAGTAGTATAAAGAGTACCACAATGGCTGACTTCTCTTAATGGAATTCTGCTAAAATATTATATAGAGAAGACTATGTATGTAATATTCTGTTATTTAAAAGGCTCATTTTGTGGAAGAGATTTAAGCAAAGAACCATAATAAGCCTTTTATCTATTTATTCACAGGTCTTCAACTAACCTAATATATTTTTCTGTGATTAAACAACCTACTGTATAGAATATCACAATATTATAAAATATTCATATACTAATTATATTTAGTAACTGCACACTCACTGTATTCCAGGCGGCAGTGCCTATCACACAAATTTTTTAGGTTAATAAAATGTCAGGACACGCATATTCAGGCATCAAAGATGATATAAATAACATTGCCCATTATTTAATGTAATCGTTTCTAACTAAATTAATGCTAATTTACGTATAGAGGTTTGTTAAGTTCGGTTTAATAGTTAGTGCCCAATAAAATTGTTGGCCCCCACTTTAATTTTTTATATCTCGTTTATACTTTGTTATACGCCAACACACCGTAAATATTACAAAAGTTACTCTAAATAACAAAATAAACAACTTTTATACTGTGCATTTTGCCGAAAAACCAATTGGAAACGAAATATGGCTATTTTTAATTTTAGGCCTCCCTTACGACCCCCACTCCTGCTCCATCTGCCGGGCTGATTTGTGACGCTAAACCAAATTCATTCAAATCGATTCGGCCGCTAAGGGAGAATTCAGCGACATACATACGTAAAGTAGAATTATATATATATATATGTGTATATATATATATATATATATATGTGTGTGTGTATATATAAACGTCTGACAGATATGATTGCTAGCAGAGAATTGAAGATTGAGAATGACATTCGGTGCAGTTTTCTGCAAATGAGACATCTTCTTCCATAGCAACTATAAATATATACGTGTGTGTGTTTGTGTGCGTGTTAAGGCGTGAGTACATCTGTTTCCTTCAGTAATCTGAATGTAAAAGTAGGTGCAGATTCGATCCCCGCCAAGGGAGAACATTAGTTCACTGCCAGAACGCGCTAGTGGTGCAGTTCTTATGGGTCAGAGGGAGTCTTACTAGTCTCTGTCATGTCTGACAGCTCCTCGGGATGACTTTCACAATCTTAGATCCCCCGGGTACAATGAGGCCCGTTAGTCTACTGGAGACAAACTAATTCAAGGCCATACTTAGTTAACAGGTGTTGTAGGTCGAGTTGATCACTCACTAACTAAAAACTCTCGCTCGAGGCTGGCTAAAGATCTTACAGGTTTATAATCGTCAACGGAATGACAATGTTTGTGATTGCATGAAATTGAGCGAAATTCTTCACGAAGAATGGAAATGCAAAATTTTAGAAATATAGGCGGTACAGCATTTTTCTCTTTAATAGTTTTTGTTTGAAGGTGGAATTTTTTTTTTGTAATATTTTCTGTATGTACATATTTAATAAGTAGAGACTAAAATCTGTTTTATTACATTTATTTTAAGCATTGGACATTTTGAATAATCTCATTCCATTTCTCTCCACTGGCCAAGTAGAGATTACAATTCTCTAATGAAAGGAATAACTAAGAGCCATAAATAAGACTTAGGTAAGATAGTCCCCTGTTATAGGGTATTTGTAAAGTTTATGGTCGGAATTAGGTGTTCATTAAAATTGGTTGTAGGCTAAATGAGAAGAGCTAATTAAAAGGGGAAGAGATAGGCCGTCGGTGTCGGGTTGAAAGGAGGGGGTTGGTAAGACTGTTTTAATCCAGGATGAACAAGGGTCGTGATTAATAGGGACATGACCACTGATTGGGAGAAATCATTCTAGTCCCTCGTTACCCCTTCTACAGTCTACTAACCAGTCTACAGTTTTTTCTTTAGTTACATGTTCGCTCTGGCGAGCACGTTTTCTTTTTCTTTCTTTTTTTTATATAATACACGTTTTTTTCATCTTTAGTTATTTTTTTTTGTTTAGACCTTGTCTTTGGCATTCTTAATTGGGAAACTGAATGAAGTCTCTTTCAAACAGAAGGCTGGTTCTTCTAAAAGGATTCCATTCGGCTCAAAACTCCAAGCTAAGAAAGAGAATTTTTTTTTTCTCACCAAAAGTGAAAAGTGAAAAATACTTCAACCTACTGCATGGTATAATTGAAGACTACAGTTCCCCCTGGTATAATAAAGCAAACACGAAGTTACAGTTCAGGAAAAAAATAAATGCTAATATTGAATTATAGTTTTATTAATTACTTTTCCTGAAATAAAAAGTCCGTCACGCAGGGGCTGCTTAAACTAAGCAGATTTCCCTCGTGAAGTTAATAATAGATAAACCTACAAACTGCTACACAACACCACCGTGAATAATAGGTGAATAAATACAAATGGTAATAAGAACTTTTTCCCCTCCCGGCGGGAAGCGTCTCAAATGTAAACAAACAGGTTTGCCAACGGCTCACCGGAAAGAAAACCAATAACTTAAACGTATCAGGATATAACATATTCATTTTATTGAAAACTATGTACTATATCTAGTACTGTAATTTATAATGAATCAGAATAAATTCTATCTCAATCAATCAAATTTTAGTTGTACAAGAATTTAAGATGGGGCGGGGGTCAGAAGAACATATTTGCTTGTATCTCGTATAATAAAAGTCTCTGGGAAACAATGTTTGGTTTATAAGCTTCGAATATTGTGGTTTATTATATAAACTCTCTGCTGTATTTAATATTTTCCCTTTCTTTTCCTCGCTCAGCAATTGATATTTTATGGTGGACATGTCATGGCCCTCTTTCTTGGCGTCTGCGGAAAACTCAGTGTCACGTGTGATGTGCTCCTTAGGACGCGTCCTTATCTTTCTACCACTCTGCCCCACATAAGAGGCATCACATCCCGTGCACAAGATTCTATACACGCCAGATCTATCCAGGGGGTCCACATAGTCCTTGACACGGGGCAGCAACAGTGTGAGTTTTCTGGCAAGAAAGAGGGCTATGACATGCCTACCATAAAATATCAATTGCTGTACGAGGAAATGAAAGGGAAAAGATTAAATACAGCTAAGGGGCTGCATATAAGGCTGGACAGACTGTCGAATGGAGAAAGTAATATTAATAAAATGGAAGAGGCGGCAAGGCTTCGACATGTCAGTGACAGGGCCCTGTCGTCTCTATGGGGACAGAGGTTCAGTCGCCCGGCGGTCGTAGTCCTGACTACACTGATATAATCAGGTACCTCCTACATCTCCTCTCTATTATTAGTATGGGGTATTTCATTTTTTATTTTTTAGATGTCTTTTACAGTTCCTCTGGTGTGCTTTTCAGGGTTTCCCACCCACTGTTATATGTTTTCCTACCTGTAATTAGTGTTGTTTTTTAATTTTATTTATAATTTTAAGTTTTTGACATACGCTTATCATTGTTCACTTCTTTAATTTTTATTAGTTGACTAGTTATTAAATTTTCTATTGTTTTTATCCTTTATTTTTGTGTTTATTTTCTTAAATTTTTTTGGCCATGCTATGATTGTTAAATTGATTCAAGGTTTTGCTTGTCAGCAGGCACTGACGATGGAGCGCTGACTCCGAAAGTGCACTCTACATAATATTAAAAAACAGTAGAGTACAAGGCCTTTTTATTGATCCTTATTAAAGGTTTAGTACCGCCAGTAGAAATGATACTGTTGTCATACCTGTCGGTGAAGACCGTCGCCACTGGCTGATGATCGAACACAGCTGGCTAGCGCTTTCGATGCGAAGGCACCATCTTCAAGCCCGTCGAAATTTATACTTCACCCATAGTTATGGCAACCTAACTAATGAATTAGATGTCTATCACGAACCTCTCTTTGGTCGAGTGTTTCTGTTGATACCAGTATGATTACTCAGTCTGTTGTCTCAGGAATCTCACTGATGTGCGAAACTAAAGCATATTCATTATAGTAGAGCAAAGTACCTTTTTATTATTCCCCCTTAGTTATTATTCCCTAGAATATAATTCAAGAATTTACATTTTTCCCAAGAAGAAGAGAGGAGAAAATTATTTTAGTGTAGAATTTCTTTTCTGTTTAATGTAATAAATGATGATATTATCCGGCCCAACAAGAATTTGCCCAGTTTTGTGTTGAGGATAAAAAGTATCTTATTTGAATTCAGAAAATACTTCATGAAGGGTTTTCTGATAGGAAAAGTCATATGTAGAAGAATTCCAGTGAGCTGTTAAAATTGGATTCCCCCTGTAAGACTCTTCAATACTGTGATAAGGTTCTTTGAAATTGCGTTATACATGTTTTTGAGACGGCAATACTATTGAAATATAAAGAAGAAAGCGAATATTCATTTATCGACTCATGCTATTTAAATGTGTTATTCGTTTGTAGATGTCAGTAAAAGGATACTTCCTAAGCGAGTGCCGTTTGAGTAACTACAAACTGTAAATAAATATGCTATATATTAAAAGGGATCAATGCCATTGTGGAAAACATGGGAGAAGTAATTTGTTTTGCAGGATACGGGCTGGCCCACTAAGAGCCGAATGATAGAGAAAAAAGTCCACAACGCAGGTGCTGCGTTAACTAAGCAGATTTCCCACTTGCTGGAATCTATTGATCTACTCTCCCCATACATTTTTTATATCTAAGCGAAAATTCGATCACTAGTAGTAGAAGTGGGGATTTACTAACAACTGAAAACAAAAAGAGCAAATGTTGTACCTCAATAGTTTAACAAGATTGATTCTATAACATTTTTTGAAACGACTTATAATAATGGAGATATTTTGATTTATGAAAATCCCCTTCCCCCCCCCCCCGTTTCTGATCCGATTTCAACCATTAACGACTATGATCTTTACTGATGAATTAAACAGTTAAATATCTATGAAGGTATAAATCAAATAAACATTTTTGAGTAAAGTTAAATCATAGTTGATGACGTCATAACACAATGTATTTGCATTTAACTCAGAAAGTAAAAGGTCAACGAGAACAATATTTGTTATTTAAGCTTCAAATAAAGCTCCAGGATATAAGACTTTATTGTAAATATTACATGAGTAGGGGTTTACTTAAGGATGAAAACAAAAAAAAATGGAATATCTCTATTAATATTCATGACAAAGAAAATATGTAACATATGTATTAAACATTTATAGGCAATTTTAATTTACTTAATGATGGAAACTAAAGAAATACAAATATGTAGTACGTTCGGAAAGTAAGTTCCGTTTCCTTTATTCTTCGCGGTGGCAATGCGATCGCAGTTCTGTGCATGCACGTCAGTTACTCAATGTCAACGGGAAGAAAATGACACCATTTCGAACTCGCTATTGTTGTCGTGCACTTGTTTGTAATGGCTAATTGAGAATTCCAGCGATTGTAAAATTCGTTTTCTTAATGCAAAAAACGTTAAAGCAATTGACATTCACCGACAAATGTGTGAGGTTTATGGAGGAAATATGATGTGTGATTTAATGGTGAAAAGATGGGTTCGTACGTCCATCTGTGGTGAACGATGAACTGATTCATGCAGTTGATGAGAAGATTAAAGAAAACCGTGAGTTTACGATTAATGCTCTTGCACGTGAATTCCCCCATGTTTCACGAACAGTAATTTACGAGGTCGTAATCAATTGTTTCTGCTTCTGAAGTCTTTTCTTGGTGGACAGCGGTTAAACAGCGATGAAGAGTTGAAAGAACGTGTAACCTCATGGCTGACTACACAGGAGGCAACATTCTACGAGGAGGGTATACTCAAGCTTGTACCACGCTATAAAAAAAAGCCTGGAAAATCACGGGAGTTATGTTGAACAATAGTGTAACAGATGTAGATTTTTTTTTTAAATAAATGCCTTTGCTGTATCTGTACTCGTTATTTTTTTTATTTCAAAACGTAACTTACTTTCCGAACGTACCTCGTATCTTGGCTAATAATCAAGATAGTGAATCGCATATGTAACAATATTTATAGAACATTCAAGTTGCAATAAGATTCGTTTTATGCACTTTTTCGATCAGACGGATAATAACCGACATATTTCGAGTTTTCGAAATTCCCCCTTTAAGTGAGGTAGGGGGGAGGGCTCACTCAGTACGATTTCAACCGATAACGATCTTGATCCTTATATTTACATAGAGCTTATAAATATCGCGTCTGATAACTATAACAAAATTGTGACCACTAGAGGTTAACAGACAAATATATATATAAAAAAATTTGAACATACCTTATTTTTGTCATCTCCTGGATAGGATCGATGGAGATTTGTGGTTTGTGTAGGATCGGTGGAAATTTTATGAATTATTTCCCCAAAGAAAAAATTGCTGAACATATCCTTTCATCTCCTTCAAAATCAAGTTAAGAGGTTCCTGGAAGTGATGCATCTGCAGTATGGGATTATTCTATTTAGACGTTATAATAGCGGATGACGCAATGATTTTGTTGGTTCTTGAAGCAAATCTGTCCTACTCAATATAAGTCTTTGATCCTTAACTAGTCATGTTGAATCAGTAAGAGGGCCTCAGCTATCGCGTCTCGTTCGAAGCAATGCCTGTGATAATCTATTAATATGAATTCAGATAAATTTGAAATTCGTGTACTTTTGAGGCGTTAACGTAAATAAAGATAAGCTAATGGTTGGTGCTCGGAAAAAATATGATGTGGGGTAGAAGGTATTGTGAATGACAGGACTGTGCGCCATTGATTTGGGCGTTTCAACAGCTGTGAGATCGTCTTTGAAGATCACTTGAGTGGAACATTGCGGATACAGAAAGAGCAGTTAATGAAAATCCACCAACCAGTCACTGCCAACTATAGACTATTCTTGGGTCTGGAAACAATACGTCGTCATCTCCTTGGGGGAAATATTAATAGCTGGCGATTCGTACCCCATGGTTTGACGGATGTCCAAGCCCAACGCCCCCAAATTGGAGGGGCCAATTGGTTTTTTTTTGTACCAAATTCTTTGATATTCTCATGTAAAAAATGTACAGAAGTGGGTTTAACGCTGTTTGAAACTCAGTTATATTCCAAGATAAACCCAACAAGTCCTTCCATAACTTTGGTGGTGTATTTATCTCGATGTTCTTTTTTTAATTTTATAAAAAAAATTAATTTCACAGAATAAATTTCATTTAAACAGTTATGAAATATTATGTCCAGAAAAGAATTTATGACAACACAAAGGAGATCTAGTTTTTTTTTTCTTGGGCGGCCATAAAGAGGCTTGTAAAAGACATTATGCAAAGAAATTCACATAATTTATTTAATCAATTTGCTTTGTAAATTTATGTGGCTTACAAAATTTTAAAAGCAAATATGAAAAAATGAATACGAATTAAAGACTGTTTTTAGACTTAAATCAATTTATTCTCTTAAAACAAAATTGGTTCCTTGGATTCGAACTTATGATTTTGAGGGTTCTTTTTTGAAAAACAAATCCCACCTTGGGCGATCTCAATCAAACAATCACAAATACTGAATTTTGCAGTGAGTATTTTGTGATCTTCCACCCAGCTTTACTAAGTCTCTCTTTTGTTTTGTTTTTTTTGTTTTTCTTTTTTTACATATTGCAAATCGTTCTTTATCATCCCCGATTCCAGCTGTCTTCGGGGGGGGGCGGAGAATGTTATTTGAGAAAAGGACCTAAAAACTTCTATCTCACCCCTGCCTTCGGCCCCTCTGACTCTTATTAGTTATGATCATTGGGCATCTGGTGAAATGATGAAATTTTCTGAAGAATTAGGATTCCAAATTATCACATCAAGCCCACATTTTCCGCGGTCTAATGGTCAAGCAGAGTGAGCGGTGCAGACATGCAAAAATATTCTTAATAAAAATTGTGACCCTTATTTAGGACTTTTGGCTGACCGAGCCACTCTATTGGAATGTGGAAATTCACCAGCCAAACTGTTGTTTGGAAGAAAAAATGAATCCGGGTTGGCCTAAACTTGAAAAGTACAAAGTGCCGTAAACTCTCTAGTCCTCCTCTGAAAAGAGAAGAAAAATTGTATTTTGACAGGTGTCACAGAGCAAGAGATCTTTCGATCCTCAATCCTCCAAGTAGTCTGGACTAAAGATCTGAAGCGTTATGTGACTGTCGTCGAAAAGTGTGTTGCCGATAGAGGCTATATAATAAAATCAGGAAGTCGGAGGTGCCGAAGAAAACAGAAGATTTTTATTCCCATCCGACAAGCATTTGGAAACCGACTGGAGTCCCTATCCGTTCTACCAAAGTATTCCGGATAGAGATTAAAGTGAAGTCACATATTTAAGTTCTGGTGCCTCAGCGAAAAATCCTAATAGAGCAGCTGGGGGAGAGGAAGTAATACGTGAAGACATAACGGAAAAACAAGAAGCTGAGGGGAATGATGGACAGGAAGAAATACAGGAAGACTCGGCGAAAGAAGACCAAGGGGAGAGGAATATTGAAGAAGTCAAATCATAATGCTGATGCTGAAGTCTACAAAACAAGATCCTGGAGAAAAGTAAGACCACCAACGAGATTTAGATAATATTCTAATTGGAGCGAGAAGTGAGGATGTAGTGAAGATTATTTTGAACATATGTTTGATTATCATTGGAGCTCATTTCTTAAAGGTTACTTGTTGAGCTAGCACATGGAGTCCTTTATTTTACAATGGGGCATTTCCTCTAGTAGTTCAGTAAATAGGAGAAAGTCAAAAACTGTGTACGCGAGTTTTTCGGATCAAAAGATTAAGATTGGAAAGTCTTTCAGCCACTTGCTGGCCAAATTCAATCGTTGGCTAATAAATGGCTGAAGACAGTTCAACAGTAGTAGTTTTCTCTGTGCTGGGGCCTTACATCTGGGCACTGGTGTTTGACGAGCTGCTCCTCAAGTTGCGGTCCCTTGGCATTGAGGTTACGGCTTATGTAGACGATCTGTGCTGCTTAGTTAAGGGAAATAGTAAGCAGGAGCTGGAAGTGGAGGGCCAGCGGATCATTAACGCTATACAGGATTGGTGTTTTCAAAATAAACTTCAACTCAATGACCAGAAAACACAGAGCATCTTGTTAAAAGGAAAGCTTTGTCATAGGTGGCCCCCAAGGTTGGTAATAGGTCAGACCAGGCTTCAACTGCTGCCCAAAGTAGTATACCTAGGAGTCCACATCGGGGAGAGGTTAAATCTCAACCCTCATGCTTCTCATCTCCGGGATTCGGTCAGCGGACGATTTCACCACCTAAGGACAATAGCACGTAATACTTGGGGCATCACTGATAAGAACAGAAGCATTTTATATAAAGCTTTGTTTGTCCCTATAGTGTGCTACGCAGCTCCATCCTGGGCCCAAAAGGTGTCGAAAGCGACCAAAAACCTTCTATGCCAAGCCCAAAGAAGAGCTCTCCTCATAGTAATCAGTTTCGAGCGATGCATTGCAGGTGATGGCTGGCCAGCTTCCGATAGACCTGGAGGTAGCAAAACGGGTCGCTATGTACCAAGCAGTCTGGGGGTTGCCTTACAAGATAGGAGAGTCTATCTTCACAATAGGACAGCAGGACCTTAGAAAAACACTCCACCATATTGAAAAAAAACATCTGGGACAGTTGGCAGAGTCGCTGGACCAACTCCAGCAAAGGTAGGATGACCTACAAATTTTTCCCAGATGTCAGGACCAGAACTAAGATGACATGGTACGTCCCAGATTTCTTCTCCAGCCAACTTATCAGTGGTCACGGGAACATTAATAACAAACTACATTTCTTCAAAGGAAAGGAATCCCCATTGTGCTCCTGTGGCGAGTTGGATACGGCTGACCACGTGATCCTCCAATGTCCGCTTTTCAACGCCAAGCGTATTCGGGTAATGAGTGCTTTCATATGTGAACTGGCCTCCTGAGAGCTACCACATGTTTGTAAATGACGCTGATAGATTTTCAGCCTTCAGGACATTTGCCCAAGAGGTGTTGAAAGACAAGTAAAATTGAATTTATTTGTAAATTAGATGTATAGTTTTAAGTGAGTTTAGGCTAGTATTTAGGCTTTAGGTATGTAGGCTAGTTAGTTAGGCTCTTGCTGCCACTTCTTTGAACAGAGGCAAAAGAGTCGCAGCTGCGGGTTCCACTAGGACTTTTCGGACTTAAACTAAATCTCACAAATGTTGCACTTTAATGCTTAGCCGTGCTCGGTGAGTTAGGCTAAATTACCTGGTCCAATTTATCAATTCAAAATTTTATATCTCTTATTAAATGGAGACCGCTGGTATGGGGAAACCCAAAGGTACAGCGGGGGCAGAGGTGGGGGGAAAAAACAAAGAAAAAAACAGTAATAGTTATACTTGAAAATTGAGCCGCAAATTTTAATTTTTCAAAAACAATTTATTTTACACAATTCACTTTAGACAGATATTTGGAAGGACAGGAGAAGCAAATCTTAAATTGAAGGTGGTGGATTAAATGTTTAAGGTGAGACACATTGTATCAGGAGAAAGTTTTCAGTAACTAAAAAGGCTAAAGTAGTGGTAGGATAAACGTTTCATGGAAAGGACCATCGTAGTATATAACCATTGACTTTATTTCACATTGAACAGCTTTTGAAGGTAATTTCTATGAACATGTATACGAAGAATTAACAGGAAACCACCAAGTTTGGTGCTTGCATATATAATATCATATAGTGTGTATTATTAAAAATCGTGAGAACCTAATTAGCTTATTACTATGTCTACCATAGATTGAATACACCGTCAGAGCGTTACATTTAATTTAGTTCACCCTAATAAATGTTATTATATTTTACAATTCGTAAGCTAAGTATGTTACAGGAGATAAAGTAAAAATAAATTGTACAGAACATGAACAGTAGTGAATAAATCGCCATGTGTAATTTTCTGCATGATTATGTGTGTTGTGAAAGGGAAAATTAATTTGATCTAAAGCAAAAATAATAACAGGGACATTTATTCATTTATACTTATGATATAATGAAAAAGGAGTGTCCTATTGTGTGAAAATTTTTCCCTTTTTAATGTCTGCGGAACCAATTACTTGCCTGACTCTCCCTCCACCACCCCTCTCTCTCTCTTTGCCTTAATTTGTATTTGAATACTCATCCAAACATATACGCACACTCGCACACACACACACACACACACACACACACACACACACACACACACACACACACACACACACACACACACACACACATACACACACATACACATACACTCACGCACGCATGCACTCTTTCTCTCTCTCTCTCTCTCTCTCTCTCTCTCTCTCTCTATCTCTCTCTCTTTCTCTCTCTCTCTCTCTCTCTCTCTCTCTCTCTCACACACACACACACACTTTTGGATATAATGCGAAAGAGAAAAACAAAGAATAAAAAAATATTTCAAACCAACGCAAACATAAATGAGATTGGTAATGGAATAAATACTAAGGTATTATTATTTATGAACTATCTATTTATTAATTAAAATTAAACACTGCTTATTAAATATGAAAATTTAAAGTTCCACATTGCAAAGACTTAATAATTATAATGTTTTTAGGAACTTAGTAGTAGTCTATCAGAGATTTATAAATCACCTAATATAGAAGTATATGGTCAATGTAATCTAGTTCTCTTATTTTGCATAGTACTGTACACAAGAATTTGTGGTAATTGAATAATTAATATTTTTGATATTATCCATAAATAGCTGTTAAGGAGAAGTAAGGAGATGGAGCTCTTTGCCATCTTGGGATAAAATTCGATGTGACATTAATTTTTCAGGAACTCAGGTAAGAAAAAACGCCTCGTTCAAAAACGTGTGACTCACAGGGAATCCTTGGTTCCTGTCTTATCATTGTGAAGAGGGCACTGATGATGGAGCGTATGCTCTGAAAGCGCTCTGTCACAACAAATAAAGAATAGTGAAGGAACGAGGCGTTTTTTCTTACCTGAGATAATAATTCCTTCACCATCCAGCACCTCAAAAATTAATTTTTCAGGAGTTAGAATTTTCTATAATTTCGTTTCGTTAGCGGAGAGCTGGATTTTGTTGTACGACTTAGTTTTGACAGCTGTCTAAAAACAGTATTTGGAGATAAATAGAGAAGGCTTAGCCTATTATAATAATTTTTTGAAACCTGTTATTATTCATAATACGTATTTTGTCCAACCACTTTAAAATGAAATGAACTATTTGAGATGTTTTGAGATCCAGATGTCATTCTCATTTCACCCAAATTGACCAATAATCATTGGACTTTTATCCTTCCATTGATAATGGACATCCACCAGCCAGCCCAAATCCTGGCCAATCTTACTCTTTTTTGAAAAGAATAACAATTATTTTTACTAGTTTGTAATCTTATTTTGCTGTGGTCCATAAGGGAGTGGTGGGCACAAAACGTTCGAATTTTAGAATAGGACAAGACAATGGCAGAAAAAAGAGAAGCCAAGTACAAAGGGTTTCTGGGAATGTGCCGGACCTAAATGTGACGTATGGCCATGAATAGGGATGAGAAGGGGTGAGCGAGGGGCCGTGATCCTTAGGCACCAAGTAGCAAAGAAAAGTAGAAGAAGAACTTGGTATTCTTAGTATATAATTTGTACCCCAAAGAAGCCAGGCAACCGAGTAAATAAATATAGTCTAAAGATGGATCTTGTTAGCTGCAAAGAAAATGGACTCTGGCCTTTTTCTAGACCGACCCCTCCCAATCCCTCAAGCGTTCGAGAGAATTTTGAAGTGAGTTATCAACAATTGACAGCCGTTTACTTTGTTTTTAATTTGATTAGTGATTGATAAAGGGAGGCTGCTACGGATATTTGCCAGAATGAGAAAACAAGTTGGCTCTGTCAATAAGTATTTGCATGATTACTAGCACTTACTAATCTCATTTGATAGGACCAAAACTCATTTCTGTTGTGAATAAATGCAGAGTGGTGTGGGCTGTGGGGGAGCTGGAGCGGCTTTGCAGGGGCGTTAATCCCCGTGGAAACTCCAGCTGAAAAACATCCACTAATCCAGGAGCGGGTGGTGATGGCCGACTGGGATGGTGGATTAGAGGCACTAATGACACTTGTGTCTACCTTCAATTAGTCTGCCCGCTCTTTGTCTCTTATAGGGTTTCTACCTCCAAAAAATACAGACCAGTTTTAAATTCCTCTCCACTACTGCACTGCCCTAATAAAACCTCCAAGCGAGGCCCCACAGGCCAAATCATCATTTGACACTGGATTGCAAGCAATATGCTCTCATTTTTGAGCTAAGCCCTCAAATAGGAGTTTGCCCTTATGCTACTATTATCTCCCGTGAAAACTAATGATGATCATAGGCTCAATTCCGAAGTCTAGCAGTTGCAACGACCTTACAAATATGGATTCTAAAAAATGGCACAATTATGACAGGGGAGTACAAATGCTTCGAAATGGGATGCTTTTGAATTGTAGCAGCTTTAAGAGTTTTCTTATTACAAGCAGAACATGTCAATAACGAGTTAATTTTAGGAGGTAGGTAAGAAGTTAGGTGTTTTTGGTAATTTATTTTTTAAAGTTAAAACTGCGTTAACTAATGTTTTATTTTAAGTATGTGCGATACTGAGGTTGTTCTCCTGATAATATCTTACATGTACTTAACAAGACCTGTTCAAAGTAGAAAATGTGATGAATACTAAATATTAGTTGTTTTTTTCGGTTGGAATTATAGACCATTGAGATCTTTATTCGCACCCGAGTGAGACTCGAGGGATTGATGATCATAATTATACGAAGAGTGCGACCAACTCCGATGTTCATCCTCCGTTCACCAAGGAGAACCTGGAATGAGTTTTGCCTCCAACAGGTTGGCGGGTATCCCGGGTATGTGTGGCCAGTTTTCCCTGCGTCAGCTGAGGTGTCGACAGGATCTAAAAGAGTCCATAATATTAGTCACTCCAGAGGGGCTGTCAGACTTATATACTTGCTGATCCGAGCGCTGAAACGCCACCCAATAACCCAATGTATCATGGAAAGTTTTATGTCAAGCTTAAATAGCAATTGTTTACAACAGGCCTTTATTATGTGTATTACATGCGTATACATTTGTGTTATGACATCATCAATTAAGATTTTACGTTCTTGACTCGGAAAGGCGTATTTGATCTACAACATACTACAGTACTAAACTTATATAATCTACAACTGTAAGGATCATATTTGTTAGTGTTTGGACCGGACGAGGGATAGAGGGAGGGGGTTAGAGGGGGAATTAGAAAATTCAAAATATCTCAGTTATTATGAGTCGGGTAGAGAAGTGTAATAGATCCATTCATGTTAAACCATTAATGCTCCACAATCACTGTTCTACATATTTTTTTTGAAACTCAAATTCTTTCTTGTTTTCAGTCTTTAGTGAACTCGATGAGATCACTAGTGTGTTATACCAGCACATGGAAATAGCTGGGACACCTGAAATAGAACCTTTATTTTAAACCTCTCCCCTACATTATTATTATTGGGGACTTGCTTATTACATATTACCGGTGAGCCTATATTATAATATCCAAAATATGATATGATAAAATAAACAGTTATGATATATATTTGGGATAAAACTGAATTTCATTATCCTTTACTTTTCCTCTGAATTGTTGTAGTCCACTGAATTCTGAAGTTGAAGGTACACTTGTTGACCCAAAATAAAAGACCTTTCATCAAAAATTTACTTCATTTGTGTTTGTTTTTTATTATGTTTCTAACTATCAGACTCCATTTTCGGAATTATAAAAACTATTTCTCATTTTTATTTACTTTGGGATTTTTTTACACTTAACATCTGGTCTCTAAGTCGTCACTGGTTTTTAGAGCTTCAAATAGCTTTACAAAATACTAAACCAAATAAAGACATTTAACTTATATCTCATTTTAATATAAATAAATTCTAAACATGCTAATTTACCTTCTTATTATTATGCTTATTTAATTATTAATCCTTACATATAATCTTTCATTGTAAAACAACTTTGATTTAATGATGTGAATATACTAATCGGAACTACTGCGAATCAGCAATTAAAATGTTGAAATTATATAACGATGCAATACTAGTAAAAACAGGATCAGGATCAATAAGAAGGCCAAGTCCTCTACTGTTTTTTAATATAATGCAGAGTGCACTTTCGGAGTCAACGCTCCATCCTCAGTGCCTGCTGATTAAAGCTGCGTTGCCTGGACCACGACTGCCGGGCGCCCCCTGACAATCGGTGGCCCAAGCGGTCGTGGTCCAGGCAACGCAGCTTTAATCAGCAGGCACTGAGGATGGAGCGTTGACTCCGAAAGTGCACTCTGCATTATATTAAAAAACAGTAGAGGACTTGGCCTTCTTATTGATCCTGATCAATTGGTTCCTCTACCATCCAGCATATTCCAGAGATATCACTAGTTAAAACAGGGAATGTTAATAATTTAATGCAGGTAAGCCTTAAAGAATTTACAGATCGTATTGTCACTACATTAATTATTATATTAACTGCGATTACAAAAAAAAGTGAATTTTAACTTTAATATATAATAAATCATTATCAGTTTTGAGCTGGCCTTCGCCCTATCCAGTAAATATTCTTGACTACAAATTATTTCCTTATCAAATCTTTGTGACTAGTTGATTTTTATTTTCATGATGTCATTTCCATTTTGGTTCTTAAAGCATCATGCCGACACGAGCATTTTAATGTACCTCCTAACTTTCAAAATCTGTAGATGTACCATATTCCTATTGCAAGTTGAACACCCGAAAGGGATTTGCTTTCCTACAAAATATTTATGATTCTGAATTTTTAGGACAGAGAATATGTTAATATTAAAACATAGATTATCATAGTTTATGAGTTCTATATGAGAAAATTACAATTCTTAAATTGGGCAGGGGTTGAACTCGAGTGAAAAGGATAATTTAAAATTAGGAAAGTAGCTGTAGAGATGAGGAAGGGCGATATTGGGCGAGGGCCCCTAAGGAGAGGCTGTAATGCATGAATGTATGCAAATGAATGAGAGTATTCGTGATAGTTAGCCTGCTACTAGGGGAGGTTAAACGGTGGTTATTACGCTGAATTGCTGTGGAAATGACAGAGCAGCTCCCTCACCCATAATTCCTCTATCGCGTGCAGTCGGCGAATTAAAAATCGGCAAGCGGTTCATAGGGCTCAACAACCCTCTCTCTCTCTCTCTCTCTCTCTCTCTCTCTCTCTCTCTCTCTCTCTCTCTCTCTCTCTCTCTCTCTCTCTCTCACACTCTCTCTCTCTCTCTCTCACTCACTCTCTGTCTCTCTCTCTTTTTCCCCTACCTCTCCCTCTTTCCCTCTCACTCTTATATACTTAAAAAGCTTTATTGGAGCCCTACTACTCCTCTTTCTTGTTGTAATTTTCACCCCTGCATCGTATTACGGTATATTTTTGCCCGAGTCTTGTTATAATTTCCATTCCATTTCGAACGTTTTGCAGATGCACCCCTTCTCACACTAACATATCAATCATTGGAAAGCTTTCGTTTCCTTTCTCGCCCTGTTCTTCTGCTTGGTTTCATTTAATATTCATTAAAATGGGTGAATTTGTAGCGAAGGTCTATACGTTTTTCATGCCTCCCATCAATACTCCAGTGATTCACTGAGATAAATGAGTTGGGGTACACAAGAAAAAAATAGGCCTATAATATTTCCGTCAGAGGAAAATATCTTGAGCAAAAATTGTACGACATTACTTTATCAACAAACTTGGTTATATACAATAACATTTTTCTACTCGATGGAGAGTAATAGTGATACCTGCGATTTTAAATTCATTTTCTAATTCCCCAATCCAATGCCGGTCATTAACAAACATGATTTCTAAATTTGCAGGAATTGTTCAAATAACGAAAAAAGTCGCTCATGCCGTACTGCGTTGACTAATCAGATTTCCCTCATTCGTCAAGTATTTGCATTCATATCAAAACGTACAAGTTCAATCAGAACAATATTTGGTATATTGGTTTCAAAGAATGTGCTTCATAATATAACAGCTTATTATATGACAACAATATGACATGAGTAGGAGTGGGGGTTTACTGAAGGCTGAAAACTAAAAAAAATGCAAATATCTGGGTTAATAATCGAGATAATGAAAAAACGTACATATACAACTTTATAGAAATTTACATTTGCAATATGATTAGTTCTATACAATTTGTCGATCCGTCGCATAATAACGGAGATATTAAGAATTTTCGCCCCTCTAAACCCCCTCCCACTGGTCGGATTTTAGTCATTAACGAACTTGATCTTTTGATTTACATAAAAAGTTTAAATATCCAGTTTGGTAACGATCAAACAGAAATTGAGATCACTAGAGCATTAACTGATATATATATATATATATATATATATATATATATATATATATATATATATATATATATATATACTAGCTCAGATACTCGGCTTCGCCCGGCAATTCATTTTAGGCTGAATGGTGAAGGTATTTTATTAGCAAGGCTATACTTTGCACAACATTTTGAAATTTATCCGCCCCAGTGTTTAGGGTCTATACCTGTGTATTTGTTAATAATAAAATTCAAGGAAAAGACTTCACTGTCCTCCATATTGTCATATTTCCCGTCTCCTCTGCATTAAACATTGATTTGAATTATTGAGGACCAAATATTTACATAGGTTTGAATCAATTTTTCCAGGTGAGATACCTGGTAGTTCATATTGGAAAGAATTGTTGAGTATATCAATATTTCTACGCTAATTACTTGTTCCATACATTGTTCCCGAAAAAAATGTATAAAACGAACGTTGAGGCCTCCCTTTAACCCCCACTTCCGTACGAATTTAAAAATTTTAATATAGCTTATAATCATGGAAGAATTAATGCTAATTGACAATCCGAGATTTGTAAAGTTCGGTTCAATCGTTAGTGCCCAATAAAATTGTTGGCTCCCGCTAAAGTTTTAGCGTATATCTCGATTATACTTTGTTATAAGACAAAAGTGAATATAAGAAAAGTTACTTCAAATAAAAAAATAAACTACTTTTGTCATGAGCATATTTGCAGAAAAACGAATAGAAAACGAAATACCGCTCTTTTTAATTCAGACCTCCCTTACAACCCCCACTCCTGTCCGTCCCTAGAAATGTTGGTCTGGCTTATTATAAAGAAAGCGGTAGTGCTAATACATATACCAAGTTTTATTTATTTCGGTTGGGTCTTTTGTCCCAAATGAAATTGTTCACTTCCGCTATAGGTTTTAGCGTATATCTCGTTTATAATTCGGTATACGAAAAAAGTGTTTGGTTGATTAGTGATTGGTTCTATACAATTTTACGATCCGATGCATAATAACGGAGATATTTCGAATTTTTGAAAATCCCCCCTCTAAACCCCCCCTCCCACTGGTCCGATTTCAGCCGTTAACGAACTTGATCTTCCTTTTTACCTGAAACGATTAAATACCGAGTTTGGTGGCGATTAAACAAAAATTGCGACCGCAAGTGTGTTAACAGACATATATGTATTTATATATATAGATATTTATATATATATATATATATATATATATATATATAAAGTCATGAACCGACCTCGTCTTCGTCATCTCCTGGGTAGGATCGATGGAAATTTGGAGAAATGTTTCAAGTTGTTCTAGTCATTTATGGCTGACACACATATTTGCGGATCAGTTAAATTAATTTGAAAAAAAAATACTAAGTTGAATTAACTTTCGGAAGGACGTTTATTAACGTCCGCCTTCTGCAAAATGGGATGGGATATATCTATAGATGATCTTCTTTTCTAGCCTGGGTGAGAATTTTATTTAATAGGTTCAATTTGCCAAGTTTTGAGTTCATATGCATTCATGATGTAGACTACGTTTGTCAACTTTAGAATGAACTTATTATTTTTTAGCAGATTTCCCTTAAGGGAAATCAGCTATTGAGGTTGTACTCATGACGAAATTTTTGAAATTTTTCTTCAAATGTCCTTCGATCCTACCTAGTAGAAGAAGAAAATGAGATCCGTTCAAAACTGTATATATATACATATATATTTGTCTGTTACCGCTCTAGCGGTCGCAATTTTTGTCTGATCGTTACCAAACTCGATATTCAGTCGTTTTATGTAAAAAGAAAGATCAAGTTTGTTAACGGCTGAAATCGGACCAGTGGGAGGGGGGGGTTTAGAGGGAACGATTTTCGAATATTCGAAATATCTCCGTTACTATACGTCGGATCGAAAAATTGTACAGAATTAATCTTATTGCAAATTAAATTTACTATAAATATTGTTATATACATTTATTCACTATCTTGAATATTAACCGAGATATTTGCATTTTTATAAAATCTGGGCGACTATCCCGCCAAAAGCTAGTTCGACCGTTTCCTTAACTGCTCGACTCTCGTGAAATTTCTTTATTGTAAAACTTTACTTGGGAAATCTGCTTAGTTTACGCAGCCCCTGCGTGACGGACTTTTTGAATATTGAAACACCGTTAACACAAGTACAACTAAACGTGCCAGAAAAAGATTCTACAATCATACTATTACATTACCAAATCAATAATATACAAAATTAAATTAAATTATAAAATTTACAAGAGAGCGTTTAGCTCTCTGGGCGAATGTAGTTTAACTATATGATCCTATGACGTCATTAAGCTGTGCTACCCAGAATCGTAATTCTCTGATGGCTCAAGAGCCATAACTCGTATTTTGAAAATTAAATAAAAAATATTTCCTCTTCTATAACAGTGTAAAACGGGAAATATGAGATGTTATTGACTCCCAGTTTAATATAAAAGAAACGCTATATTCGAAAAAATGTAGTGGAAATTTCGAACGACTGAAAACTGGTTTTATCACAAATTCAGAATAAGTTATAAAATAAAAGAGCTGAAATATTTTCGCCTCAAATATTGAGATATGGCTTTGAAAGTGAAATTATCTGTTTTCTCTATTAGGGGAGAAGAATAAAGGAAAAGTAGAGAAATTGCTATCATTCATTTGACTCATATTTTCCTAATTAAAACTCCATAAAATTCTAAAAATTGCCCAACGAGAACTTTCCAATGATGTGTTATAGTACGAGAGAAATTATTCTTATGTTCCCCGTCATTTTGGGCCCCCATAATAGTAATTTCTTGATATCTACTTAATAATTAATAAGTGAATAATAAGTGATTACCAATCACTTAGTCAATTAATAAGTGATTACCAAATTAAGTGAATTTACGTCAACTCGTTAAAATTGAAACTCCCCATTCTTACAAGAACTGTGACAGAAAGACCTTAAAAAGGTTCCACATTAGATCCATTATTCAAAATTCGTTACGTTCTCTTCTTTTCTTCCTTTTTTTGTGAATTGTTGCTGTGGTCAGGAAATTATGATTTCCGCAATTACCAACAAGGAAAAAGAGTACAAAGTCTTATCTTCTCATTTACGTCTGAAAGATACCATCCAAGGAAAGTCTGTTACGCCAGGGCTGCTTAAACTAAGCACATTAACCTCGTGAAGTTTAACAATAGATAAATATACATACTGGTAACAAAAAGACTGTGAATATTAAGTGAATAAATATAAACAGTAATAAGACATATTTTAGTGAATTTTAATAAGCTCCCGACGGGAAGCGTCTGAAATGTAAACAAACAGGTCTTCTATCCTCTCACCGGAAAGTAAAACACATTAACTGAAATATACCAGAATATAACAGTTTATTTTATTGAAAACTATTTACTATATCTAGAACTGTAATATGTAATGAATCAGAATAATTTTTATCTCTATCAATCAAATTTTCTTGTAGTCCAAGAGCTTAAGACGGGGGAGGAGATCACTAGAGCATATTATGTATCTCGTGTAATAAAAGGCTCGTAAAAACAATATTTGGTATTTAAGCTTCGAACAATGTGGTTTATTATATAACTGAGTAATGTCTATGGAACATGAGTAGAAGTGGGAGATTACTGAAGGCTGAAAACTGAAGAATGCAAATATCTCAATTAATATTCAAGATAGAGAATAAATGTGTATAACAATATATATAGTACATTTAAGTTTCAATAAGATTGGCTGTATACAATTTTTCGATCCGACGTATTGCAAGAGATACATTTCGAATACTCGAAAATCCCCTTCCCATCGTCTGATTTCACCCTTTAACCAAATAGATCTTTCTTTTTACATAAAACAATTAAATATCGAGTTTTGCAATGATCAAACAAAAATTAAGATACCTAGAACGTTAACTGACAAATATATATATTTATAAAATTTTGAATGGACCTCATTTTCGTCTTCTCTCTTGGGTAGGATCGATGGACATTTGAAGAAATGTTCCGGGAAATCTACTAATAAGGCATCAAGGAGAGTGGAGACTACAGTCGATAACAAATAATCATAGTTTTCTTACCCAGGAGTGTTTAACTCAAAGTTTTGTGAATTTACCAAACTGGAAAAACATACTAAGCGTACGTATTGTTTTCTTCCGTTAAAAAGTAGCAAATGATACGCATAACCGGAACGAGAATGAAGAATAAAATATCAAGATCTCCTTGAAACATAAAAGAAATTAATATTAATATTGATACATGCTTATTAGTGATACTGGTACATTAATTAATATAACAAAGACAATTATTTCTTCCTTCTTAGCGTGAAGTTTAAAGGATTCAGTAGAGATTTCATTACTTGTTAACTTTTAATGTGATTTATTTTAAAACACCTTCCGTTGTACATATGCCATAAGATTGTTCACAAAACATAGCTAAACGTAGCAACAGACTTTTTGAGAATCGATATCCAGTTGTTTAAGTAGTTGTGGCACTTTCATTAAAATTTTGAGTTATTCATTTCTTTACGGGAAGAAAGAAAATTACTTTATGATTATTTAATGGAGCTCTAACGCGAGAAATAAAGGGGTAAATATAATTTAAAATTGAATGAAAAATTAAACAACGCGAAGAAGTTAATAAAGGTTGTACGGACAAAGAAAAGAGAAAGAATAACGATCTTATTAATTACTTCTCATTTATTTCTGGAATTAAACCAATGCATGTCATTTATATTAGATGAACCATGAAAGATTTATTCGGGGAAACTCATCGATCTTCTCTTAACGTTTAAAAATTAAATTTTTTTAAAAAGTAAATTTCCCCCTTGCAAAATATGCTATTGCAGTAGGTAAAAGCCTTGGCAAGGGAACAAAATTACTTTCCCTTTTGATCTCATTAGATTAAAAAGTCATAATTCATATATATACATATATATGTATATATTATCAAACCTGCTTATTTTAGGTTGTATATGTGTTTATGTAATATTAAATTGGTAGACCTAGAGTCCTGAGTTGGATTTTGGCATGGGGAATAACAATTTGTTTAAAGGTGTCAACTACTTTAATAAAATTCTTAGCTCCACCTAGAAAAGAGTATCGTTATAAAAGGACGGAATTATTTTTAAGTTTATTATTAAGATACGTTATAATCTGAGGATTCTGGAGGCCAAGGAAATATAATAGCTTAGTTTGTTAAGGGATTTATAATAAAATTGATGATGTTTATTCCGCTGATGTTGATCATATAAGAACGCGATTTAGACAAGACCCGGTAAGTTTTACTCCGTATTGCATGTTTTAAAATTATATTTCAAATTTAAACAACAAAAATTCAAGGGTCTTCTTAGAAACATGAGGTACTTTCGAATATCCTATCGAGGAAATTTCAATATCCTAAGGGAAATCGTTTTTGAGTTATGCAAGATGCGTGTACGGGTACACACGTCACTCTGAAACAACCAGAAGAAATGATTCTTTGGTAGATCCAAACGGATAAACCAACTGGAATCTACGGGTAAAATCAAAAATGTTCCCGAGTACAATATTTTCTTATATACTTTATTTTCCTTATTTTTGTTTTAAATTGATGTTTCTTTTATTCATTTACTATTTTCTTTACACTTCCTAAGTTCTTTACTCCACTCTTAATCCATTAATTCTCGAAGTGTTCTAAAGAAGTCATGTGAATGGTATTAACATTCAACATTTAGTATTTGAGAAGAAAAAGTTGTTTATTTCCTTTGTAATTAAGTTGTTGTTTGTACAGGAGAAACAGTGTGTTCCTTATAAACACAATATATACACAAACTAATTACGGCAATGTTATTGTTTTCATGCAATATTCCAGTTTAAATGTAATAACAACAGTGATCTCTGTTAATTAACATCTGTTAGTGTCAGCTGAACAGTTAACTGTCAGAAAATAGCAATGCACGCAAATTATCTATTTTCTTTGAATCAAATTAATTTATGAATTTCGCAAATAAATATTTTCAAAGTTGTAAGTACCAGTGGGAAATGTTAAAATTATCATAGTAAAATAGTGAATGTATAAACCTATTTCAATTGAGTATTAAACATTTAACTTAGTTGGGGTATAAAAAGTTTTAATGGGAAAGTTTTTTCTCTTAAGAAAACATTTTTTTGAAGTAAAAATATAATATAATAAAAAATATTATAAAATATACATTTGTTGTCGAGTACACATTTCGTAAAGTAAAAATCCAATATTACGAGTAGTGGACTAGTAGTATTTTGAACCATTGCTATTAGTCCTGAGAATTTTATGACATAACTTTGCTCTTTATAAGCATTCTCCTTAAGGGATTTTTTTTTTTTAATATAGGTGAATGGACAAAACATGTCCGTCACACAGGGGCTGCGTAGACTAAGCAGATTTCCCACGTGATTTTATAACACACTACTCATCTAATTTCACAATATTTTCTTTATTAGCAAATAAAACTTGGGTGAGTATAAGTGGGAATTTAAGAAGGCTGAAAACAAGAATGTACAAATAACTCTCTTAACACGTTCGCTGCTGCAGTCTATATATGATTTACTCCACCACTAACTTCACCGGTCCCCGGCAATCCGATGCCTCTCCTAACGTTAAAATCTGTATCGGACCCTGGGGACCGATGTAGTTTTCAAAGATAACGCTATCTCTTGACAATTCTAGTGAACTAAATGAATGAATTAGGAGAGCCTTCAGTCCTCCAATCCAAGAACTAGCACCAGCAAAGCCAGGAGTGGCCCCCGGCGTCCGATGTCGTCTACAACTAATGTACATTTTTTATCACATTGTCAGCTGTTATTTTCAATAAGCACTCTAAACTTGTAAGCACTTCTAGGTCAGTAGTTGAACTAGAACATGAGGGTAAATAGTTCTTGTCTGCAAAGCTATCATCACTTGAAGTCGTATCACTCTCACTTTCACTGCTGTCTGCAAGACAGTGCGTACTCCTGCAACCCAGCCGGTATCACCAGCTACCGGGTAACCCATCCCCTACACCCAATCACACTTCCCTCACCCTTATAATGGAACTATAGTTCAGTAGAAACTATCACTTCTCACCCCCGGTAGGTCACACTACCTTACTACCATCTAAATTGTGAAGCTGGGTCTCAGATAAAAAATAAAAAGTGCTTACTCAACTAATTTCCGACCACAAGACATACTGAGTGCAACACAATGGTAAATGAGTGAATGGGAGGTAAAATTCAAGTCAGTTCATGTTTGATCAAGTTGTGACTGGAATAAGCATCGGGCGCCGGGGGGTGGTGCCGTACCAAATTTGAGTTTCTCTATTTCTAGACGGTTACGGTCCCCAGCGTCCGATAGTATTTTTCTAGATTAACTAAATCTACAGGTTCTAAGAATAAATTACATCCAATCCCCGTTAAAATATCTCTCATAATAAGCTTGTTACAGCCTTCGTCTTTTTGGAGAGGACTGAAGGAGAGGGCCGTCTTGAAAGACTTGATGACGATCGGACCCCGGGGACCGATACAGCAGCGAACGTGTTAATATTTGAGTTACGACAAAATGTATAGATTAACATGTTGTGTATCAATAGCTTAAGAACATTGGTCCTATAACATTCAAGTCACCCCTCTCCACCACCCCGCCCCTATTCCTGAATTTCATCTGTAGCGGTTACAGCATAAAAATATATGATTAATAATTCTAGACAGTGCCTTGGTTACCGCAGCCTCGAGCAGTTCGCGATATCTTTTTTTAAGTTATTAGTTAAGTTCATTCAAATGATAATAACTTAACACAGCCATTGACTAATATTATCTTCAATAATGAATGAAACAATTAAATATTGATTATAGTATAGATCAAATAAATATTTTCGAGTATAGGACGTCAAGTCTTAATTGATAACGTCATCAGACGCATGTATTTCACAATGCAAAACTTCAATGGAATTAATATTTGGAATAAAGTGGTTCATGAAGAGCTTATTGTTACAAAAAATGCAAATATCTCTATTTATTAGCATAAAAATGCAAATATTTATGTTGATTAGCTATCACACCTATTCTTCTATTCCGTTTCCTCTGTTAGTAACGGCCGTGGTATCAGTGGTATTTGAGATGGGCATAATAAACGTTCTAATATATTTTCATGCAGAGAGTTCAGGTTCCCTGGAAAAGAGATTTAAAAAAAAAAAACTAACACCTCGCTTTGGAAATATAAATTGTTCCTAACAAAAAAAGTCCGTCACGCAGGGGCTGCGTAAACTAAGCAGATTTCCCACGTAAAGTTATACAATAGAGAAATCTCCATACGAGTGCCGATCAGTTACGGAAATGGCCGAACTAGCTTTTGGCGGGAACCATAGCTCGTCCGTTACACTTAATAAAAATGCAAATATCTCGGTTAATATTCAAGTTAGAGAATAAATCTATATAATTTGTATAATTTGCAATAAGATTGGTTCTATACAACGTTTCGGTACGACGTTTAGTAATGGAGATATTTCTTTTGCGAAAATCCCCACCTCTAAACTCCTCCCACTAGTCCGATTTCAGCCATTAACAAACATGATCTTTCTTTTTTACATAAAACGATTAAATACCGTTTTTGGTGACGATTTAACAAACATTTCGACCGCTAGAGTGTTAACAGACAAAGATATTTAGTTTTGAACAGACCTCATTTTCGTCATCTCCTAGGTAGGATCGATGGACATTTGAAGAAATTTTTCGAAAAGCGCGTCATGAGTACGACCTCAATAGCTGATTTCCCTTAAGGGTAATCTGCTAAAAATGTAAAAACAATTACTGTAATGAATTACTCAAGAAGCCTGGACATATAACATTTTAGCAGATTTCCTTTGAGGGAAGAGTCCAGGGGTAAATAATTGGAGCCAGTAAGAAACACAGAGAGCATCAGGAGCTCTGACATGGAAAATGCTGCACAAGGAGGAAGTAGACCCATACAACGATGACCTAGTGACGTGGAGGATTTGCGGACGTCTGGCATCCGGGCTTGAAGAATCCCGACTTAGAACTACATGAAATTGTCCAAATTGGTGATGGGAGAAGACCAGTTCTCAAGGACTGTTAGTCGTTGTTGTCTCAGATGGGGCTTTTACTTTTCTCTATTTAATTACTTTATATAAAAAATATTTAAGATATTTCAGTCAAATTTCAAAACGTTTATAGTACATTTTTAAGTCTTATGGAAAATAACTCATTCTCAATTACTTATTCAATTTAAAAGTCGCTACTGAATTTGTGCATGAATATTTATCTATTGGAACTGATAAAGCCAATAGGAAAGTCTCGGAGAGGTGTGATACGATTGTAATTGGGTATTTTATTTATTGGTTTTGCCCAATTTCTATAGGTGAATAAGTACGTTTGATGAGTTGGGAGTTATGCTCTGAGCAGAGATAGAGCCCATATTGTATATTTCCCAGCAAGGATATTGCCAAGAAAATTCTCACTAAATTGGAGAGGAAAAATGCATGAAAATGTGAGTGTAGTAGAGTGGATAAGGAGTAGGATTGCAAAAGGAGTCAGGATAAATTCAAAGGGAGGGAGAGCCGCCCTGGGGCCAGGGGTGAGTTACACTAAGTGCCGGCCCATAACGCCCTCCTTTATTCATCAAAACGCAGTTCCGGAATATATTTGTCTCTGAGAGAAAAAACTGTACAAGAGCCGGTCCAGGATCCTGGGGACGGCGGCGTAACATTCATCTCGCTAAGTGGCTCACTATATCCCGCGCCTCCATCTCAGCGTCCTTTTGATCCTCACGCTTCTTGTATAGTTAATGCTTCTATCGCCGGCTCATTCCCTCCTAACTCTCTTTATTCTAGCATGTATTGGCAGTAAAATAAATTATTGCGATATTAATCAGATTTGTAATGTAAGCATAGAAATTATTAATAATGTGTTTGAAGTTTAGTTCAAATCACCATATGAATCTTGTTCTCTTGGTTAAACACCGGCTTAGATATTTTTTATTGGATTTCCAAAACAATTAAAAGGAGGGGGACGGGAAACCATAAATTGCTACAATGCTTGGGATTTTAAAGAAAATTTATATTATTTATTAACGTCCACTTTTTGTAACTAAGGCTAACTGGGACGGGTTATCTAGAGGTTACCACCCTTTCCTAGCCAGGGCGGGACTGAGGGTTTTATTTAATGAATTCCGTCACTAAATAAATTCCTTTTCCCAGGCGAGAATCGAACTCGCCACTCTAGGTTTACCATGTGAGATTAAGGCCAACGCTTAAACTCACATGTCTAACATGAGCCCCGAAGAAAGAAAACTGTTATATGTTCAATTTAGTTTGTGAAATTATTTTATACAACTGTAACTCTTTTGTTAATTAGTTCTGACGGCTTGTTTTGCTGCAAAAAAACATGTTATAATAGGTTGTAAAATAAGTTCGTAGCGTTTATCAATATTTCAATTTAATCCTCTGTGTTTATAAAATCATGTTTACTTAGTCAATAATATTTACATATTTCAAAAAAGGATTAGTTAAGATGATCAGTTGAAACACTGAAAGGCAACGTTTGAGCAAAAGCGTCGAGCATTGGCTAATCGGAAAGGCAAAGTTTTCCTTCACGATAACGCCACCCTCACGCGTCTTTGCAGGCCCGGCAGAAATTATTGTTGTCTGGCTGGGATGTGATCGTCCACCCACCCTATTTACCTGACCTTGCCCAACAGATTTTCACTTATTTCTGCCCCTTCAAAACTCTCTGAACGTGAACCACTATAATTCTCCTGACGACTGCAAAACACACATAGAGGAGTTTATTGCAAAAAATTCTGAAAAGTTCTGGGAGGACGGAATTAAAAAATAACCTGAAAGATAGCAACATGTGATCAAAATGGGTCATAAGTAATTGATTAATAATATTTACAAGAATCTGAAGTTTTTATTGAAATCTTCAATAAAAAACGCTACGAACTTATTTTACAGCCCAACAATTATGACATTACATTGTCATCATCTAGTTAGCAGAAACAAAGACAGTGGTATGCCGGCCTCAATACTCTTGGTTTACTTATGAGTAATCGATTCCCACATCGGCATAGGAATTTTTTTGTCGTTGGGCGTATCAAATGATGTAATTCGTGCCATCCTGGCTGGTGGTAACGTCTAGCTCATTCTAATTAACCATAGTGTTTTTAGCGGTAGTTTTTGTTCAAGAAATCATCTTAATCTACATGCTGCTAAGGTTAATAGGATACTTCAGCTTCATAGGTTACCATCATCAGAGTTCTTGTTAGAGAATGAGGATTTTATTTGGTGGGGCGGGGAAAAAATTAAAGCTTTTATCATCTGCCAATTTCAACTTAAATCTTATCCAAATGTATTGAAACTAAATCCATACCTCACAAGTCTAACGTAAGTCAAAGTAAAGAGTCAGTAAACATGCCTTTACTTTTATTAAGGATATAAAAAATAATTACCTTACCTTTCATAAGGAAGCCACAAATTTTGAACATATAATATCACTCGTTGGTTTTTTTATTAAAGAAAATGTCCCACATATGAACAAAGCACAAAATCTTTGCCCGAAATGTGCTCCACCACTTGAAGAAAAGAACTAAACTAAGCTGTCTTGTAAAATTCCCCTTTTGACTACTAGAAGTCCTTTGTCACCTGACGCTTATGTTTCTGCTAGTAATACTTAATTACATCATTTTAATAGTTCACCACAATTCCAATAAATTATTAATAAAAATAAATTAAATGCATTAAGTAAAAATAATATATTGTATTGAATTTAATATGTAACAAAATAGTTTAAAATAGTCCTGCTAAAAGATGGTTATGACAGTGATAGATATGTTTTTTTTTGTAATTGTAAGGAATTATGCCAATAATCATCAAAGTTGTGTGATAATTTATTAATTAATTTACATGCCTACAAGTTTATTTCTTCTTTTGTTGTACATGAGGTCTCCCAATGCTCCGAAGGTGAGCAAAAAGTGCTGCTTCTTTTTTAAAAAAATTCCCTTAAGGAAAATCAGCTATTGAAGTTGTACTCAAGGCGCGATTTTCAAAAAACTTCATCAAATGTCCATCGATTCTACTCAAGCGATGGCGAATATATATATATATATATATATATATATATATATATATATATATATATCGCAATATTTGTTTGATAGTTACAACACTCCATATTTTAACATTTTATATAAAACTAAAGATTAATATCGTTAATGTCTGTAATCCGGCCAGCCGGCTGAGTGGGGAATTTCGAAAATTCGAAATAGATCCGTTATTATACGTCGGATCAAAAAATGTTCAGAACCAATCGCATTGTAAATTTAATTTCCTACAAATGGTGTAGACATTTATTCTCTTCTTAAATATTAATCAAAATATTTGAGTTTTTTTTTTTTTAGTATCAGCCTTTAGTAAAGCCCCGCTCTTGTTTATATGATCTGAGTGACCATATTAACAAGAAGCTGCTGGCTCATGAACGTTTTTCGAAACTTAATTTCAAAATATTGTTTACATTGAACTTTTACTACGGGAGATATGTGGAAATATTTTCGGTATGATGTCATCAGTTAAGATTAAACTACATGATTTTTATTTAGTCAACACCACACTCCACAATATATCGATTCATGGAAAATTAAAAATTTAGTAGGTATGGCTAAAATCGGCCTTGGGGGGGGGGGTGGTTTATAGAGGAGAGTAATTTAAAATTCGAAATATCGAGGGTACTTTATACAAATTTTATAAAACTATTATGGTTTCAATTTAAATTTTCTACAGCTAATATTTTTTATATGCTGCTTAGTCTCGAATATTAACACAGAAATTTGCATTTATTTTGGTTTCAGCCTTTTGTAATCCCACACTTCTAATCATCCAATTTTCACTTTAAGCACCTTAGTGACTAGGCAACTGAAGTCCAATTCGTAGATGGTGAGATGAGATCATCAACATGTTATATTCCATTGCGTGGGAAAGCTGCTTAGATTACACAACAGTGACCGATTTTCTTACCCATGTGACCGGCGAGAGGCTTGAGCCATATTGCAATAGTCATTAGTTACAGCAGGAATTTCTAAATATGGACCTTAAAGAGGTAATTAAAGCCACGAAACATGTACCTATAGGTAAAACGTTTTTTAATAAAGGACTCGAAATTGCATGTAGATCTTATGTTTATTAACTTCTTACACTTTATTATCCTTTGATGTGAATGGACTTATAATATATGATCTTTTTTCCTGTAATCATATGAAAACGGAAACCCCAGAGACGAAACGGCTAATGAGGTATACGAAAAAGGTGTATAGCAAACGAAGGATAGCTTGTGTTATGCTTTAACTCGGGAAAATGTTTAATAGTGTCTTAGACTCAAGGCAAGATATATAGTATATTTTCATTTTAATCTCATAAGACGGGAATGAAATTCTCCGTCTGGAATTCAACTTCATTTAAGCTTTTAGTAAATAACATTCTATCTTCACGTACAAATGGATCCCTGATTTTCATAACACATTCATCCCCTTATGTCAGGGATACCAATGATACTATACTATGCATGAGTGGGTTAAATTATTGCAATGAATCAAGTATTTTCAATTAACTTCACATCGAATCACTGCAATTGACAATTCAAAAGCTACAAACGGATATGAATATATTAATTAATTATCCTTTACCACTTGTCAAATAATTGAATTCAATCTGCTATTCTAAGTAATTGTGAATTCAGCGAAACATATTCTAATTAAAATTGTTAAAATAATCATCACTTGGGGTAGTTAGAGGAATTGATTGGATGAAGGGTATAATGATTCGTTATTTACTCAGCAAGGAATATTAATTTAAATGAAACATCCTTTGTTAATTTAAAAAAAATGTTAAGGGGGTTCTAAATTCTAAATGAATGCTCATTGTTATTTTTAACTTGTTACAAGATCAATAACAACATCTTCTTAAGGAATTATCAAATCAAAATGTGTTTGTGAGTGTGCGCGTAACAGTTTAATATTAATAATTGTATGATAGATATTAAAATGGCTCAGGTTAGCCATGCGAGTTAAAGCGTTGCCTTTAATCTCACATGGTAATCCTGGAGTGGCGAGTTCGATTCCCGCCTGGGCAAGAGAATTAATTTAGTGGCGAAATTCATTCAATAAAATCCTAAGTCCCACCCTGGCTAGAAAAGGGTGGTAACCTGTAGATAACCCGTCCCAATTAGCCTTAGTTGCAAAAAGTGGACGTTAATAAATAATAATAATAATATTAAAAAGACAATTTAAGATTTGGATTTGATTAATTATGTTAAAACTGTTCCTTTTATATGTATTCTATTTTTTAATATTTTTTAAAAATATTCAGTCGTTTTAAAAAATGTTAATGCATTGACTAGTAATTTACAATTTCAACTATTAGTGTAAATGATTTGTTTACTCCTAATTTATGGTAGTTATTGTTGATTGTAACTCTGATGATAGTAGAGTAAATTATCGAAAGCGCTGACCACTTATAATATATTGTGAGGTCCCACAAAAGTGTTTTTTTACATAAACCATATGATTCTCACCATCAGTAGAAATAAGAATGGATATTATTTTGTAATCATTTGCGCGAATAATTATTTTTTATGATCATTTCTTAGATTGTTGATATTTAGGAATATGTACTCGTATTGAATGATGAAAAAAAAAAATTAAATATCTCCATCTGACTATGGAACCAGAAGAAGTAAAACAGAGCAGAACCCTACTGTCAGGTTGAGGGGTGTTAGATGGAATGTTGGGGCTAATTGATAAAGAGCATGGCTACCACCTGTCACCTTTAAATTACCTCCAACCAGAGAGAGAAAGAGAGGCAGAGGGAAAATTAAAAAAATTCCTTTGCCTAAATCCTAGTTTATACCTGGCAGGACTGGTCCCCTCCCCCTGCTCGGAGCTTTCATGTTCTAATGGTTAATAACAAGCCATCTCTTTCCCTTGTAAAAACTACAAAAAGCACTCAACAACAAGGGTTACCTTTTTGTACGGGGGAGGAGAGGCTCAGGCTCTTCCCTTCATATACCCTCCGGGCAGCATAGCTTTTTTCCGACTGCTTTTTCCCCCGAGAGTATTCCCTGGTCTTGGGAGGGAGTTCGAACATAATGGAAGGCTGAGATTCGCAGAATAGTTATCTACCTTTCATACATGCCCTATCCACACCTCACACTAAAATTCTTGCTTCTTTAATCCTAAGTAAAATTCAGAGTTCATTTCACTGTTGGGATAAGTAAAGGGATCTTTCAAGATAAATTTGCCTTGAGAAGGGCTAAAATAAAAAAAAAGAAAGAAAGACCACTCACCACGAAAGACTAAAAGTCTCAGACTCCGATAACGTTTCATCATTATAGGAGTGGGGAGGGTCTCCATATCTAAAGCGTGGGACTATAAGTAGCTTTAGAATATACAAAATCTCTAGTTTTTATAATAAACGGCTTTAACATACATAAGTATCTCGCATATCAGTAGTATGTGTAATAGGTTTCGAGTACTATTTTATGGCTCAATGTAATCTCCTTTCTGTCGTTAGAATTCAAGGGACAAGACTGAAAAAATAGTTCTTCAAAAGACTTTTTTTTTAAATCATCCTCTAGAATATAGTGCTTGCTTATTCTTGTTTCTTATTTGAGATCTAATATTGCATGTTAAATCCCAAATAAATGTCATTCCGAAATGTTTACTATTTATGCTGTATTGTGGTAACTTTGTCCGATAATTCGATTACTTCTTTTATAATCATTTACAATCCCTTAGTCTGCAAATGTAGGTATAGGAAGCTCTAACATCTAGCTAGATAAGACAGACCACGTTCTAGATTTTAATCTTACCTAGGAGATCTTGCGCCTTGAGATTTTCTCTCACAACAAGATTCTTTTTGGCGTCAGCTTGCTAGTTGAAGGGGGTAGAACGCGATTCTCTCTGCAGCTGGAGCTGAGGGGGAGTGCTGAGGATGGTGCGCCTTTCCGGTCTCTGTATTCATCAGGAAGACGGAGAGTCAGCTCTATTTTGGGGGAATCTTGAAGAGTGTGAGTGCATTTCTCATAGCGAGTTCGGGAGAAGCCGACTTTGTGATTGTTGTTAGTATGAGATTTCTCTCAATGAGTACGCGTATGCCATTACATTCCTGTATGGGTTTTCATGTTTTTTGTTTATCCTTTTAGCAGAAAATGCCCAACAGAGGACACGGCACACGATTAATCTCGAGGTCAATGCTAGACGTAGTCATCAGTAGTCATGAGTTTGACTACTATCATTATGATTATGAAAATTATTTTCTTCCTTTAGCAGGACAACAACAAAAAAAGAACAACTGCTTTGGGGACCATTATAAAAACAAGGAAGAGATTCCCTCTCAATTTGTTGAGGCGAATAAAAAAGAATATACATAATATTATTTGGGTTTCATCAAAGAGGGAGTATCATATAAAACAAAACGTATTGCCTTTATCTGTATTCCAAAAAGATTATAAAATAGCCAGAACTTAGGCGACTTGGCGTAGCCTGAAATAAATACTTTTTATATGACAAAAGAGGACTTGGGTAAAGTTGACTAGATGAAGCCAACTCTCTAACTCCGTGGTTAGGGTCTTCTGTAGATCGCCACTATGTTTTTTGGCGTGTTGAGCACAGAAGGAATCAACTGCTAGATATAAGGTCAACACATTGTTTAAATCAACGTCACGTTACTTCCAGAAAGTCGTGTCACCATGAAGAGAATTCCTGAGTGCTGCACCCGGAAAGAGAATGCTAAGCAGGAGACAGAAGATTTTTTTCCCCAGGAGAAAGAATTTAAAATTATAAACGTTTGTGCAAAATGGGAATGACCAATTGACAAATCTATTTACTTTTTTCACACTTGTTTCTTTTTACTAATAAGACATAGATAAATGGAAATTCATCATGAAAAGATGAAGAATCAGCCATTATTTTAATATTACTTATAATAGGACCCGTGAAAGAACAGAGAAAACCCGACGAGTACTGCCGTTAGGGAGTTTCTAGCGGGTTTTAAAATGTATCTGAGTATTTTGTTTTTTAGTTGATTTCGGTATCGTCCATCAAACGAAACAGTAATTTGATCCGAAAGTTAAACGGCCCTTCAGAGCATTCCAAACATTGGAAATGCAAATGCTATAATATATGTATAGCGGAGTTCTTCAACCATTAGGACGCGTCTCACAAGATCGATTCGATACTGAACATTGCACTCAATGTACGACCAGCAGCTCTCATTTCATAATTCAGTAAGAAGTTATATATAGCTGTAGAAGGCTATTGGGTAATGAGTTGATATTTGTTAGTATCATGAAATAAAAAAGAACTCTTGTCACACGGGAATCATTGATTTGCCGAGATGTTCTTGTTTTTCTCATAAACAAGACGCCTTGATTTACAACAAGGAAACGTAAAAAAAGTATAGAAATAGTTCTGTCTAGGGACAGAAAAACTTTTGACCCCTCATAATTATTTTTGTTATTGCTGTTTAACTTTGAGAGGCATAATCCATTCCTCAGTGCACAAAAACTGCTACTGTACTAATGTTGCTCCAGCCTTTCTTCACTGACTAGATTGTGGTAAATGGTGAAGAAAGGTACTATAGCCGAGAATGTGACTTAAAAGAGAGAGATTTTATATAACGACATATGAAGTTTATTATAACACTATCCTTTATGATTTTATCACATGGTTCATCTCATAAATTGAGAAATGAAAGTTAGACGCTTCACTAACAAGGCAGGTGTTGATATAATGTTCTTACGAAGTTTAACGGCGAACCCTTCATATAATTAAATGGCGCAAAATTACTCAATTAAAATCCAACGCTCACATGCACTTTTCACCAAAAATACACTTATGAGGAACTTCTTTTGGATATTTGATGACTAAAAATAGTAATTATACTGGTAAGCATATAGAATATTGGTTTGCAATAAGTTGAGTATCATATTGTGATAATATTGAACTTATTGGTGAAAGGAATGGACACTCTATCCTATTCCTGGGAAAATTTTGATTTCAGTATTAAAAAAAAATTAAATTCGTCTTCAGGAGCTAAGTAAACTAAACCAATTTCTCACGTGATGAAAATGCTACTGAAGTCCCACCACCAAATCTCCATTTTTTTTTCTAATAAGAAAGCTATAGTAACAGAACTTGAAATTTAACTTATATGAAATGTTTATTGGCTCACATGCTTGAAGTGAGAATCGCGTTACAGAGAAGACTGCAGGGAAATCTGCAAGAAATCGAAGTAATCAATAAATCCCACGGGTCATTACTGAAAGTTATTTCAGCCCGATAGTATATCTGAGAGATATCTAAGGTAGGTAAATGAATATTTACATAACACTTACTGAGAGATGCTTATGAATTATTCTTCGACGAAATCAAAGAGGGTTCCCTCCATTTGGCTGTTGAGGGTTATAACCCATTACTGCTGAAAATTTAGGAACCATATCTGGGGATGATTAACAATATAAAATTGCACCTATGAAGTATATAGTAGCATACTTATCTAATTTTTAAAAAAAAATATATTAATTTGTGTCCAGTTCAAAAAAGATGCCATTATTTAGGAGAGGTTAGGTTGTTTAGGGGGTACCCTCTGAGGGAAATATGTTTTTTACTGTAGTTCGCGTTGAATGCCTTAAGTTCGGATGCAAGGAAACTTTTCACTTTGATGCCCCTGAATTTGGAAAAAATAAATATGTATGTATTTGTGAGTACCTTAAAAGACTAACAAGAAAGCCAGGCATGTAGGGTGATAATCCTGATGTAATTGGAACAATTATTCTATACTGGTAGAACTATTTTTCCTACCAGTATCAAGTCCAAATAAGAGATGATTCTGAGAAATCACATCTATCGGCGTTACAGATTATTCTGAATGCAATGAATAACTTGTATTAGCGAGCGATACAGTTGGACATGAGTGAGGGGAGGGGCGGATTCAAATCAAAATCAGGAGATGAGATATCATTTGACAGAAAGAAAACTAGAGCGAAATGGGACTGTGTAATATTATTAACTAAAAGATAATTGAGTATAGCCATAGCCCAAAACTAATTTATTAACAAAAGAGATTTCATCATGTAGCACCCAGAGCATATGTCACATTAGGTTTCATCACATAGCAACCATCTAGCATATACTACATTTCTCTCCACCTAACTTGCGGATCTTCCGTCAGTTGCGATGAGTGATCGTCGACCACACATCTGGGCATACCGTGTCTCGAGAACCATTGCCTTAATCTGTCAATTATAACTACAATGGTCATTCGATTCATCACATCCATTTCGGCCCACTTGGAGTAAGCATTTATCCCTACCAGTCAATACTTGCCACCTCCGGGTTCCGCTAAGTCCCCGCAATAGCGTGGAGTCACTCCCAGGGTCCATTCGGTAAGACCCCCCTACCCGCACCCGCTAGTGGGTTTTATCCATACCCTGTTATTATTTTGAAGAGGGCCAGAGTTCTTGATCCGCCCTTCTGAAACTCTTCTATAAGGATTTATAAATTGTACTGAGCCTAGCACCACTGCCAAATTCCATGTGGTAAAATTTACTCCTAAGGGTTCTTACTTCAGCAGAATGATCCTCATCGTCCTGGCCGTCTGATGTTTTCTCCAATTCTACACAACTCCATTAGAACGACCTCGATTCCTCGTTTCTGGACACCACATTCGAGCATAGTGACCCCTTCATCAAAAATATTACTGCATTGTACAACCACGCCCACACAATCTGTCTCATCTGGCCATATTTGGTGCACCTCAAATTCAGAGCATCGGATGAGAGATAATGACACCCCAAGTCCTATAAAGAGTGTAGCATCTAGCACTAAGAACGATTCTATTAGTGAATTTTCATTTAAATTTTGATTTAGAGTTGAAATCTCATTGAAAAGTTTTTTTTAATAAAAAAAAAAACATATTGAATCCATTAGCCACGGCTATATTCCTGACTTGAGGCAAATTATTAATTTCTGGCGCGAAACAATGGAGCTTGAGGGTCTATAATGACATTAAATTTAACAAAGGAAGCAGATTAGGTGAAACAACTAATTTAGCTTTGGCAAAGGGTTTGTCGCCGCCAAATGCAGGCGGTAATAAGGGGTTTAATGATATTAGCCCCTAGGTACTGTTGGTAGCGAAAAGGGTTGACACCGCCTCAGGCAGTGCCTCCTGTATGCCTTTGTAGTGACAGCAGCACTACTCCCGCACGCACTTTCATGGATCACTTTGTAACGACCAACAAACATTCCTGTTTAACCTCATACCGCCATTGCCTGCCACATTGTTTCACAAAATGGGCTGCTCTTGTCGTTTGTTTAAAGTTCAACTCGACACAGACAAATAAAACGGTTCAAAGCACACCCCATGACCTACAGTCCGTCCTCAAGTCCACATTGCCTTTAAATTACTCAAGTGAATTTCTCCTGCATATCATTGATGAATTATGCCTCTTTAAAACAACACTAGCAGTGACCTTTTGGACAACTCTCTATAGGCATATATCGATAATCAGTCATTTATTGGAAAACTCAATCAGTAAAGAGCTAAAAATGTAATTATTAGCAGATTTCGATTAAGGTAAATCAGCTATTGAGGTCGTACTCATGGCGCGATTTTCGAAAATTTTCTTCAAATGTCCATCGATCCTACCCAGAAGATGACGAAAATGATGTCCGTTCAAAATTATATATATATATTTGTATGTTAACGCTCTAGCAGTCGCAACTTGTTTAATCGTTACCAAACATCGATATTTAAACATTTTATGCAAAAAGATAGATGATCAAGTTCGTTAATGAAGAAGGATTTTCGAATATTTGAAATATCTCCGTTACTATAAGTCGGATCAAAACATTGTATAGAACAAATCGTAAAATCGTGAAAATTAAATGCACTATAAATATTGTTATATACATTTACTCACTATCTTGAATATTAACCGATATATTTGCATTTTTCACTTTTCAGCAAACTCCCACTTCTACTCATTTGACATAAACAATACTCTGTTACGTAATAAACCACATTATTTGCAGCATAAATAGCATAAATTGTTTTCAAGAGACTTTTATTATACAAGATACCTGCAAATATGTTATGTTGACTCCCCCACCTTCTTAAGTTCTTGGATTACTAAAATTTGGTTGATAAAACATATTGATTGATACTAAAATTTGACAGATAAAAATTATTCTGACCCATTTTAAATTACTGTACAAGATATAGTAATAGTTTTCAATAGTTGGAACACACAGGAATCATAGGGAATCCTTGGTTCCAGTTACATCTTTGTGAAGAGCAGGGCAGTGATGGAAAGCGCTCTGTCGCAACGATTAAACAATTATATTAGTGAAGGAACGAGGCGTTTTTTTCTGGCCTGAGATAATAATTCATTCACCATCCGGAACCTCAAAAATGGTGAAATAAAGAATTTTGGAATTTAAAGAGCCATTTTGAAAGTGCTAAGATGTCCTAGTTTTTACTGAATTTGGAAGTTTTTTTAATTATAAAATTTCTCAAGAAACAATTTAAATTGTACTAAAGATAAGGACTTTTTCAAAAGGGACGGGATGTCATGTGGTGTACAAATCAGATTTTTTAATTTTTTAATGATATGGTTTTAAATGTTCAGTTACGTGCTTGCAACATCAGGTCACCTTCATACTTAGTGGAATGTTTCTTAATTATTGTCCTTGTTATTTGTTTCTGTATTACTGACGGCATTTATAATGTTAATTCTAGGTGATATCTTTAATAATTTCAGTACTATATTTGCTGAGCCTATTGGTTTAGGGAAAAGGCCTAATTATTCACAAACTGATTTTTTACCTTCACCATCAAGCGGTTCATAACGTTTAAACATTTTATTTATTTAGGAAACATTGGTTCTTGCTGTTATTATTTATTAACACCCACGTTATATTATTAATCCTAATTGGGAGGGGTTATTTTTAGGTTACCACCTTTTTATAGCCCGAGTGGGGCTAATTGTAAGAATTTTTTTTAATGAATTCTTCACTAAATAAATTCCAATTACCCAGGTGAGAATCGAACTCATGACTCTAGGTTAATCAACTAGGTTGAAACCTGAATCCCCAGGAAATATTTGCTTTCAACAACATTGATTCTTGCATCATAGTTACTCATTAAGTGATTTATTAATTTACTGTAGATAACAAGTCTACAAGTTGATTAGTAGGACAAAGTTGATCTTAATAAATAATATTAATTTACTGATCTTATTTAATCATTTGGGGCTGAGGGTAGCCATGTGTGTGGTCTGATGAGATCACAAGCGTGTTATACTAGCACATAAGAAATCAACTTAGTATATGCAGCCACTACATGACGGAATTTTATTTAATGGAGACATTGATAAGCGATGTTCAATCAATGAGTATGTGAGTTCCCTGCCATTTAATAATTTAAAATTTGTTTAATATGTCTCTGATTATCAGAAATACATATAATCTGAGGCCTCGGGTTTGCCATATGTGAAAAAGGTGTTGGGCTTAATATCACATAGTAAACCTAGATGGAGGGTTGGATTCCCGTCTGGGCAATAGGAATTTATTTAGTGATGGACTCATTAAATACAATCCTTAGTTATAGTCAGGCTAGAAAAGAGTGGTAACCATTAGATAACCCATCCCAAATAGCCATTGTAAAAAAAGTGGACGTTAATAAATATTAATAATATTAATGTAATCATTTGGAGATCAATTTAATCATTTGGAGATAATAATTGGAAAGGAGTTTGAGATATAAAAGGGGAATGAGCCAATATAAATAATTTCCAAACTTAGCTTAGAGTGAAAGGAAAGTCCATTTAAGCCAACCAGCTGGTTGTTCGCGAAACAACTGAATCGGAAAACTAAATTGAGTAGGAAAACAGGGCGTGACAAATTACCCAGGTGATGTGTTTATTCAAATGATTGTAAAAACCTTGTAGATGGTGTAACCCTGGTTAAATTTCCCATTAAAACAGGTCGAGATGAGTGCCGGCGCTCTCTCAATTATTAGCAGGCGGAAAGCCTTTGTTGTTTGTGCTCTCTGCACCGATGCCACTGCTCCTAGCATTGTTTTACTCAAATGTAATTTGTCGCATGATTAGAACAAAACAAAGAGAGCTCCTGGTTTTTAATTCTAATTTACTCTTCATTTAGCATTCTAATTTCGGTAGTGCCAACCTCCAATTATGAGCGTTTCTCAGTAATACATTTTACCACCCTAACAGAAATGTATTTACTCTAGTAGACGTCTGTATAAATAGCATGTGCTATGTGTAACCTAATATGATATGAATATCCTGACAGATATGCCGAGTGGGAAGTCGTTATCATTGTTCTTGTCGATGTGAAAATGGTAATTCGAGGATCGGCATCTTGTTTTATTTTTTCCATTTGCTGAAAAAAAAGGTTTGGTTTCGAAATCCATCTGTTATATTATTAAAAATATTTTTTAAAAGGACAGCTGCCAGTGAATAATTTATGTCAATTGTCTACACATTTCGTTGACGCAACTTTTCACCCTTGAGTATTATCACGCTACTTATTCAAAGTACGGGCTACGTTAATTGTACTTTACTGTCACATTAAAAATACAAATAACATTGAAATGTGATTATTCAATTGAAATATTGAGTTTAGGATAATTCCAAATAACCAAAAGCACGACACATCGTAAAAATTTATCTTTATATAGAACATTTAAATGCAACTAATTATTAAATAAATCAATTTAAGCATGAATTCCTTTACATTTAGATAATTTCTTATTACAGAGTTAATTATACTCATACAAAATAAATCGTGAAAGGCACTATAAAAATTGACACTATGGTATAATTTATATTAGATATAAAATTTTAAAAACAAAATATCAGGAGTATAGTATGCTAAATAGCCAAAAACATATATTCATTAAAAACGCCTGTATTGTTTTATCTATGCCGTGTTTAGCCAAGATAACCAATGTAACTATAGATGGAAAAATCCGGTTTTAGTTATTAAGCTTAAAATTCAAATATATCATTTATCTTCTAACCTGTATTAATTTTTAACACTTATTTTTAGTTTACCAAGTTTTCTATAATACACATAATGAATAACATTCAGTTAAAATTGAGGCATCTGAGGACTTTCTCCATGGTTCTTCTTATAACTTCCCGAATTCTTTATTTGGGTATTGTACGGCTTAAGCATACCCAAACTTCAGGGCAAGAGTAACCTAAGTTACACAATTTTGAAAATTAAAAAAAAAGAAAGATTTGATTTACAGAAAGATTGATTGACATTATAATGAGCATTAAAATATATTAAAACACTACTAAGAGCAGCAGCGGACAGGGATATGTACAGTCGATTCGAACATTACAAAGATAGCCATGGAATTGCAAACAGACATAGGAACATACAATTTTTTTTTCACAAAAAGACATCAGTGTGTCATAATTCATCATTATGGTACAGCTCAGGACTTTTTTTTCCAGTAGTTTGAATTATTCGTAGCATTTACATTAAGAACACTATCAAGACGGGCTTGTTTAATATTATAAAACTGGTAGAGGCAGTGCAGACAGAGAAAAGCCGACAAATTCAGCCATCAATTGTGAGGCAGGAGGTGCCGCCTTGAGTAAAGGAGGCCTTGCAGTGAGATGGGGTTGGGGCAACGTTTCTTAAACTAACGAGAAGAAAATGCATGAGACCATCAGATGTGAAAGTGAATCCCATTCTTCCTGTGTCCCTTATCCTATTCTCCTCTCCATACCAAGAGGCTCTGCAATGGAAAACTCAATATCTGCTCCCAGACCTGTCTCAACTAAACTGAGCAAAAACACTCAACTCACTTCTCTAAATGTTCCTACCAATTATGAAGGCGAATTTTCAATTTCGTTTATCGAGTAAAAATTCCAATTTCTTATGAATTTTAGAATCCGAATTAAAGTACACTCCCCCCCCCCCTTCTACAATGCAACCTGATAAAATAAAGTAACGAATGTGCTAAAGGCCCATCGGATGTATCAAACAGTGTCATCACACCGTTTGAGCAATTGGGTCATGGAAAAGTTTATTATTTAAAAAATATTAATTATCTATTAATGCCCACTACTATGGATAACCAGGCCAGGGTATACCAATCTCTAATCAGGATGAAAATAAGGATTTCATCTAGTGAGTTCATGCAATAGTTATTTATTATACAAGTGACGAAAGTAGATCATTTTACAACTCGAGTGAAACGTTTACCGTTTTTAACGTTGAGAGTTGTAAATTCTACTTTCGTCACGAGTGTAATATTAAATTTTTTCTGTAATCGTGTAATACATGATCAGATCTAACCAGCATATGAACAAAATTAGGATGTTGTGAAGATTATGGTACGCTGTTGGTATGTTATAAGCATGGTTGTGAAAGGTTATAAGCATAGTTATAAAACAACTAGTGATGATTGTGAAGTAGTGCAGTTATAAACAAGTGCAGGTTATAAACAAGGAAGGTAATTATTATTATATTTTAATTTTAAAATATATTGATTATTTCCACCAATAATTCATTCACATTTCAATTTATTTTGTTGAAATAAATTCTTACAATGTTAAGAGATATTTAAAAGCATTTAATTTTCAACTTCAAATTATTTTTTAATTTATACTTATTACTAATTAAGAAGGCAATTCACTTTCTTCACTTGTGAAGAAAGTGATTACTTTCTTCACTCTATTGCAAAATGTTTCACTTTCTTCACTCATTTCAGTTTAGTAATGTTACCATTATTCAACGATTACAGAAAAAATAAATTTCTATTGAGGAATTGAACCACCCACTACTCTAGGATTAACAAGCTTTTTAAGACCTTCTTGCATGGCCAACATGTTACAGCATCTCTGTTCCCACGTCTCATTTAACTTATTAAATGGTTTTATTTAACAATGTCTGTTTTACTTTTAAAAAAAAGTAATTCTTTATCTATACATATTTGATCAAAATTTAAAAAGAATAACGTGTCCTTTGGAAAAAAATTCTAGAACATAGAGAATTAAATGAAATAATGAATAGAGAAAAGTCTAATTTAAAAAAATAAATAATAACGAAAACTCTTAAAAATTAGAAAGAATGATAAAAAATAAATTTAATGTATAAATACATGGGGTAACTACATGTAGACTTGTATTATTCTTGTATTCAAGAGATCTTAATAAATCCACCAAATTATTGTAGTGTTCTTGATGCTATTTTTTAAGTATATATTTTTAGTTACATAAAATTGTTGTTTTTTATTTTTTGTTTGTTCTTTTTATCTCGATTGAATAGTAAGTGGCCGTATGATTGTTCAGTTTGAATGTCATTGGTAATAGACATTGGTGCTAGTCAGTACAAAACAAATTTAGCAGTTTTAGTTGGCCCGTATCCAGCCAACACTTGCGTGAGCAACGTGTTAATATATGTATGCCTTCCGCTGTATTTTGAAGTTTAGCATATTATATATATTTTTTTCACTTTCTTGTAGTTTGTTCTTTAAGTTATAATTTTATATTTAGGTGTTCTTCTGAGGATACTCCTTTGTAAATCAGTCATTTCGTTATCAGACTGTCATTACTTTTTCTTTTTTCGGTTGGCATTATAGCCCTTCAAGATCTATCTTAGCTACCCTCGAGTGAGACTGATTTGCCCTGACGAGAATATCCTTATTTTATTGTTTATTTAATCCAAGTTTGTCTTAATGTAAAAGATTACGACCATGTATCTTCACTGTATACTTGTTAATATTAGTATTTGCTAGTTTGACAATCAATCTTTTACTGTAGGAATTTATTATAACGGTGTGTTACGAACATACGAGCACATTAAGGTATAGCACTCCTTGTAAAATAGTAAGTTGTTCTATTCGACTATTATTTCTTCTATTTGACTATCACTTCCAGATATAACTACAAATTGCCTTCAATCTAGCGAATGAACTATATATCGTTTTGCACATGCTCTTCATAAATGAATCAATAGTATCTATTCCCAGAACAGCCAACGGAAAATGGATTGCTACATACACGATGGATAACTAGATGAGGTACCCGCCAAAGATGAATTCCTCGGTTCCGTACCATCACATATCTGTTACTGTTTTAGGGCTGCAAGGCCTAGATGTGTTGAGATGGAATCGCTGTGTGAGACCAAGTTGGGTGGGAAAGCGATGATGCCAATGAGTGATGATGGCCGAGGTAAATTATGCTAAGCAGGATAGTGTAAGTATCTAGGAGGAATTAGATGATTGGAGATATCGATTGCTGATGAAGGCCTATCATAGGCCAGCTAATAGCTATGATCCCTTCCTCACAGGCATCGCCAGTCATGGCGGACATCAAAGGAATAAGTAGCTCCCACTGGCCAGCCCCTTTATATCCATCCACACCTATTACCAGCTCTATTATATCTTCTACATTTACACCTATAAAGCTAATATATATACATGCAGTGTTACCCGTCGTTGCTGGGTTGAAATAGAAATTCCCCGCGGGATTATACAGATTGGATACACAAAATCATCACGTGTATTCACCAATAACACAAATGCCCTGGAACATGAACATTAAAAGTCCGTCACGCAGGGACTGGTTTAACTAAGCAGATTTCCCACGTGAGTCACGTTTTTTGCATTTATCTCAAAAATTAAAAGTTCAATGAGAACAATATTTGGTATTTAAGCTTCAAATAAAGTGCTTCATAACATAATAGAATATTGTTAATATGAGATGAGTATGAGTGCGGGTTTACTGAAGACCGAAAGCTAAAAAATGCAAATATCTCGGTTAATATTCAAGATAGAGAATAAATGTATATAACAATATTTATAGTAAATTTCTTTTGTAATATGATTGCTTCTATAAATTGTTTCGATCCGGACCCCCCACCCCCACTGGTCCGATTTCAGCCATTAACGAACTTGATCTTTATTTTTACATAAAACGTTCAAATATTGAGTTTGGTAAAAATCAAGGAAAATTGCGACCGCTAGAGCGTTAACAGACAAATATATATATATATATATATATATATATATATATATATATATATATATATATATAATTGTGCTGATGTTTTCGACCAGGTTGTATTTATATATGGTGTGTTGTTCTTTTCGGAGTTTTGGTCAATGTTGGTGAAATGAATCTTAGTTTATGCCGATATTTCGAGAATCTTTATTTTCTCTTCCTCAGGGCTGTAAAAATTACATGTACTACATTATAATATTGCACATTGTTGTTATACATTGTTGTAAAAGGGTGTTTTTTCCTTATTATTACTTACCAAGACTAAATATATCTATAGACTATTATACATTCTTATTGCACTATGACTAGAGTTATAGTAACCTTCCTTTTTTTGTTTGCATAGCAGGGTCACAGCCTTTTGTATGTTTTATATATTTATAGTATGGTGTATTTGTTTGTTAAACTATATTATAATTGTTGTACTGTGGTTCTTATATTATTTTACAATGGTTATTGCTATGCACTATTTTAATTATTGCTATGTTTTGTTAAATCTATGTTATTGCCACTTACCACTATGTTATTGCAACTTATATTATTTTACAATAATTATTGCTATGCACTATTACAATCATTGTCATGTTATTTTAAATTATAATTATTGTTGTGTTATGTTAAAGTTATTCCTATGTTGTATTTATGTTGCTATTTTTATTCTTATATTTATTATGTTATAACAACCATTCCTGTGTTACTAAAATCATTGTTATGCCTATATTAAAGCTATTCTTATGTTGCATTATTATTATTATTATTCTATTATGTATCTACAGTATTATTATTCTATTATGTATCTACAGTATTATTATTCTATTATGTTTCTACAGTATTATTATTCTATTATGTTTCTACAGTATTATTATTCTATTATGTATCTACAGTATTATTATTCTATTATGTTACAGTTATTAATGCTGTTTGTAGTTATATTTTTATTAGAGCCACCTTCTTGATGTATTACATCTATTAAGTTATAATATGTTACAGCTGTTATAGTATTATATATATAGTCTTGGTATATATATATATATATATATTATATATATATATATATATATATATATATATATATTTAGTCTTTGTAAGTATTAATAAGGATAAAACACCATTTTATAACAATGTATAACAACAATGTGCAATATTATAATGTAGTACATGTAATTTTTACAGCCCTGAGGAAGAGAAAATAAAGATTCTCGAAATATCGGCATAAACTAAGATTCATTTCACCAACATTGACCAAAGCTCCGGAAAGAACAACACACCACATATATATAAAATTTTGAACGGACCTCATTTTCGTCATATCCTGGGTAGGATCGATGGGCATTTGAGGAAATTTTTCTAAACTCGCTTCATGAGTACGGCCTCAATAGCTGATTTCCCTTAAGGCAAATCTTCTAAAAGTGCTGACATAATCATTATTAGAAATGCTTTTATTCGGAAACAAATCAATATAATAATGGTTTCCGGTCGAAATATAATTATTGGTCAACGGAAGCACTAAATAATACATTTATTGCCTTCAAAGTAGTCATAATTATAGTTTTGAGAATGAAGCGTGGAATGTCTGTCTATTGGACGAACATTGTCGAAGTTATTATCGTTCTTGGGTTCAATTAAATCTAGTTTCCCATAATAAAAAAAAATGGTTATATTATCTTGGCACCCGGAGAAAACATATTATAAAATTTTGTTCTGGCATTCTGTTGTAACACGATAGAAGAATGTATGAGGTACAAGTATATACTATCAATCAGTGGCGGCTCGCGTACAGGCACTGTGGAACTGCAAACTCCAAACTTTCCAGCCTTAGGGCCAAACAGATTACTCCAGTAAGTTCCGAGGGCCAAAACAATATTATCATTTTTGCCGGTGGTAAAAAGTGAAATAGTCCACTGATGAAAAAAAAAAGTCCGAAAAAGTACGCAACGTTTAAAAAAGGCTGCAAATCGGACTAAAGTCCGCAAAACGGCAACACTGCATATTATTAATTTTCCTGTCATTATCTGTAATTTCTAGATTAGTCGTAGAGTACGAGCCATGAGGAGTAACGTGACACGACATCTGGTGGACACAAGCGGAAATAGGTAGTACCTTCTATGGCTAACAGATGTATAAAAAATATGTTCTCTAAAAGGAGTTTTCAAGTATGCTAGCTCTCCGCGGGCCGGACAAAATCTGTCCGCGGGCCGGATGTGGCCCTCGGGCCGTAGTTTGGAGACCCCTGGCTTAGAGGAAGCTCCACAAGGGATAGAGAGCAGTCTTTCCCGCAGTGCCGGCCGAATAGATTAAGCTTGAACTGTAACAATTTAGTTCAGATAAAAAATAGTAAAAAATGTTTGATTTTGTTCTTTTAGGATTTTATCAAGTTTCTGAATAAATTTTCTTTTTAAACATGTTTTTTTTCTTTTTACACAATTTTAAAACAAAGGCTAAAAATTTTCTGGAGCAGCACCCCCGCTAATTTTAGTTACGAGCCGCCACTGCTATCAATGTATGAGAAGTCGCGTATGTTAACAATACTCAGTCCTTTAATACATTTAAAAACAATTTCGCAATTCAGGCATTTTCATGAAACACGAATAGTCTAAGAGACAGAAGTCAAAATTCATAAATGTAAATAACGATATGGTACCAAAATCGTTATGCCTAACATAATGAGTTCTTTACATGTTTGCGATTAAACCAATGATTATCAAGATATTGATGAATATGTATCATTTCACGTCGAAATAAGCCCTCCTCCTAGCGGAAAATTAGGATTCTCATTGTGCCAATGTTGTACCTTGGGACATATGACTCAAATATAAAAATTCAAGGAAATCTTCGCAGTAACAAACGGGCGGACAGGCAAGTAAACAGCCGAGATTTTCAATTTTGAATCCATTGTACTTAGAATGTTCTAAAACGTACAAAGAATCTCGCCGAATGTAAATAGAAATTAAACAAACCTTAGAGTAGTATTTACATAAATGATGATTGAAATTGGAAAAAAAATAAGACAGGAATTTTTCAATAGTTTTTGGATACGCTAGATTTGCGGGAAAAATCTTTACTTATTTTTAATGAAACGAAATGCTCAATATTGTTTAAACAACATTAATAGGATAGTGTTTCAAAAAATATAATTTAATTATTTGTCAAGTCAAAAGCCACAATTGAATTTGCTAAAATCAGAATTAGGTTTTTATTTTAATCTGAGTTCTAAAGACACCGATTAACGAGATCCTTGGCCCAGGAGGCCGAAAGGAATTAAGTTGTGCAACTATATGTGCATCTCTATTTTCATCCAAAAACTGTATCTCTTCAGCTTAGCTGTAAATCCTATTTATTTAAGTAGAGGTTGGCAAGTAACTTCAACTACAATATGAATAATTGTAATCTATTTTTCATATTGAATTCCCTACAATCTTGAAATCATTTCAAGTTAAAACAAGGTGTTAATAACCTGCATATGTAAATGTTTTTAAATCAGGCTACAAATAAAATAATATTTTATACCCAATTGTAAGTGAAGGCAATATTATTAATAAAGGCTATTACATTTTACATACAAAAGCAATAGAATTACTTTAATATATTACATTATAAAATATTGATAATACTTTCATTATGTCAACAAAAAAGCTTAGATTTAAATTTTTAAAGAAAGCCCGTCGTACTGTAACCACCGTGTCAAACACAAAGCTGTAACATATATTTTAGTTAGCAGATATAAAGGTGGCTTTGGCTTGGTAAATAATTAAATTTTATCAATTAACACTACCCTATTCACGCTGTTTCAGCTATTAATGATCATTTCATTTCTGTAGAAATAAGTAATGCTTTTTAGCATACATTTTTCATAAGCAAAAACTGTTGAATTATTTCAGTCTTAATTTGGTTTCAATTTCAATCATTTCTATTTAAAATATTAATTTTAAGAGGAGGAGAGAAATGAAATAAGAATTGCATTTCAATCTAACGTGAAGTTTTATTGACAATAAAAACTACCCATAACCTCCACGAGTGAATTACCATACAAAACCCCGCCGACCAGATTACTTAAAAATTATTGAAGTTTTATTATCACAAATCATAAAGCCTTTATTTCCATACAGTCCACCCAATATATCCATGAGCTCTGCAGATAACTGCCCTGCAAGCCAGTGTAAAAAAAGAGATTTTATTTGACGAGCCCGGCACAAAATAAATTCCCACGCCCACACTGCAATACGACCCGAAGTTAATCAAGGTATAATTTGTGCTGGATAGGGAGAGCAGAGCATCATTAGAGCTAGTGATAAATAGCCTATGACGTACAATGCCCAATAAGACGACCGCCGATCAATCTAAGCAGGTGCCCGCGAATACCCAACCCCGTACCTCTTATCAATATACATTGATGACCTATTCACCTTACTATATTCATTGGAAATAACAGTAACAATTAAATATTTAACATCAATATTATTATTTTTACTAGATTAGAAAAAGTACATACATGACATATTTAAAAATCGGTTTAGAATAAGATTTGTAGAAACGATTCACCTTAACTACAAATAACGGAGTAATAACTCATTTTATACTAGAATTTTGTAAGCCGGAGTAAACCAAAATCAGAAATAATACATAAATATTTAATTATATTCTAATAATCAAATTATTATTTTTTAACTATAGTATCAAAATAACCTATGCTATGCCATTAAAAAACATACTGTCAGAAGTGGGATTCGAACCCACGCCCACAGAGTGGACTGCGACCTGAACGCAGCGCCTTAGACCGCTCGGCCATCCTGACTTGCATTTCAGCATTCGTGATTATTTAACTTGATTGTATGTGTGGGTCAACTCAAAACTTTGAGTAACATTCATTTTTTACTAGCTCAGAAATAAATGATTGTATAAGAGTTTAACAAGAAGCAATTTCAAGGGGTTTTACATGAAATGTAGATCATTTAAAATGAATAGAACTTCATTTTTACGGGCTCAAATATTTCACAAAAAGGACCCTTACAGTTACCAAGAGTGTTTTCTTTCCTTTATCATACTTGCATATATTTACTCCTATTAAACGTGAATCCTCAAACATTGACGTGTTTGTAACTAACCATTGATGAACAATGTATGAGTATACTCTTTGAGAACTCCAAAAAAAAATCCCATTACTTGAGTTTGGAAATTTCTCGATATTTGATAGTAAAAGATCGAGATTGGTTTCATCCCGTTATGTCTTCTAATTCCTCCTCTGCTATCTCTGAGTATGTGGCAATAAATATCTACCTTCTTAATAAAGTTTAGTTGACGCATTGGGGAAAACCGCATACATGAAGAAATACTCTTTATAGGCTTCATATATATATATATATATATATATATATATATATATATATATATATATATTTCGGATCAAGATGATGGGGTGGGTGGCTGGAAACAAATTTGTAATATATTTCTGTTATTATAAATAATATCAGAAAATGTTTTATCCTTAGTACAAATTTAATTACTTACAAATGCTGTTGTATACATGTTTTTCTGTATCCCTAATATTAATCAAGAGCTGATAGTTTTCCCCTCTCAGTGAACCCCGATATTTGGTCGATTCAGAGTACCAATAAGCTAATAAATCACGGAATTTCTTTTTTTTTTCAAATTTAAATACCACGTATTCATTTCAACAAAAAAATGGTGTGGAGTTTATAGCGGTGGGGGGGGGGGTGGGAGGGGGAGGGGGTTAAATAAAACACTGAAGTATTTCCGTTATTATAAGACTAATAGAATAATTATAAATAACCAATCTCGTTTCAATGTAATTTGATGAAATTAACAAGGCACTTTTTCTTTCTAATTTAGTTCTTCTGTAAAACACCTGAATATTTCCACTGAACATGTCATGCCCACCTTATATTTCAAGTCCTGGCTTCTTGTTACAGGACAAGTGGAGGTTTCTATCACTTGGGAAATCTGCTTACTAATCTTTATTCTGCTGATTGCTATATCGAAAGGGAAGATTAATTGGCAGCGGTGACGGTGAGTCTAAAGGAAATAGACTCACCTTTTAGTAAGCTGTTCAAACAATATGAGTGTCAACACAATTGTAAAGTATTCCATGAATTGGATAATGATTATGGGCTTAATTGACTTGGTGGCAATGAATCCACCAGGGTGTTTTAATGAATTTACATTTGGAGACAACGAAAACCATCGATACGATGGCGTTACAACGGAGATATCGTATATCAGTTTAAAATAAAATGCAACCAAATGTTTTGTTTATTTAATTTAACAGGGGTACAAGGGAGTCATGTGGTGCACTCATCGGTTTTATACTATACAATTGTGATCTGCGTCCACGTTCCTGAAGAAGGCAATAACTGGAAATAAATTTGTAACAGCAATGACGTCTTTCACAAATCGACAATCTCCATTTTAACTAGTAATTCCATTTAAATAAATAAATCATAGATTAAATAAAGAAATTCATTTGTTGTAGATCTATAAAGATTAGTGCAACAGATTAACCAAATGCAGTCAAATTTAGTAACATTTATTTTATCGTTTTCAAGTGTTAGACCTTTTAAAAAATTAATAATTACAGAGCGGAAGAAGGTGATTTTTTGAAGTCAAACTGTCTTTCTGTTTAAGATAAAATTATCAGTCGATGGGGCGTCTTGTTTAAGATATTTATCAACGTGAAGTCCCCCAATTTTCAGATTGTTTTCTGTAAACATAAATTTTTATGTTATTATACATTATTTATTAACGTCCATCTTTTTGCTGCTATGAGTAATTTGGACGGGCTACCTATAGGTATACCACCCTTTTCTAGCCAGGGTGGGGACTAAGGATTTTATTTCATGAGTTAGTCACTAAATATTATTACTATATTACCAATATATATATATATATATATATATATATATATATTATTAACACTAAATAAATACTGTTATCACTAAATATTACTCAAAACTATGAACATCGACCACTTTTTCATATTTATTTATCTGTAGGAATTTCCCCTCTCTCCTCTAAATGATCATTCTTCATTCTCTCTACTGCTCTAAATAGTTGTTTTTATCCACCTCTGCTCCAGAAGCTCAAGATTGTCTTCGACTTTATTGGCAGGAGTCATTGAGGCAAAGTGACCTTGTAGTCTGTATGGCTCATTAAGACATTTTTTCTATCTTTTTACGACGTATCGATATTTATGTTATTATCCCTCTAAAGGCACTGCTCTTCAAGAAGAGGACTTTAAGAGGAAGAAAAATGGAGCCCATTTCTTTTCAACAAAGGTGAGTCATTTCTTTTTCATTCTTCTTCTTTCCCAGACCTTAGGCCTTTAAGAGCAGGCTGTCATAGAGATTCAGTATCTTCTCACGTCAATATAGCTACTGCACTTTCGTAGAAATTATTATGTTTATATAACTATTGATATCTATTTTAGATTATGCTGCACTTCTTTATTTCTACTCTTCCATCGAAATTGTCTATACAGGAACCTTTCTAATAAAAAAAAATCTTCTCTTACTATAATGGGACCTCTGAATAATTAATTAATAATTTGAGGCATACATTATTCAGTGGCTTGTGTCTATATTACTTTTGTTCTTGTAGTCGTTGTCCCTCAGTCAAAAACTCTTTGTTTTCGCAGATCAAAGGGTTGAAGAGGTTCACAAAGATCTTTATATATATATATATATATATATATATATATATATATATATATATATATATGTGTGTGTGTGTGTGTGTGTGTGTGCGTTGGTACATCTACGACTAACCTAAGTAAGCTGATAATAAAAGTAAGTGCACGTTCGATCTCCGCCAAGGGGAGAACATTCGTTCATGAATTCGCTACCAAAGCAGTAAGATAGAGTTAATAGATCAGCAGGAGTCTTAGGTGAAAAGACGTCTGACAGCCCCTCGGCATGACTAACGTTAAGACACTCGTAGTTCCTGTTCATATGTAAGGTGAAACAGGGTGAACAGACCACTGATCCACGTCAATCTACTGGACTCAAGTCATTCCAGGTCCTCCTAGGTAGGAAAAAAGTCATGACTGCCTTACGAGCTGAGATATTGTCCTTTCACAGTTCACTAGCTGTTCGAATCACCCTGTGAGGTAGTTATTCGCACTGTGAAAACTCAATTCGGTTTACTCAGACCAAAGAATTGGAGTATAGTCCGTGTGCCTTGCTCAAATAGATTCCACCCGGTACATTTCAAAAAGAGGGAGTGGCGTGGTAGTTAATGAGGTAGTCGATCGCAGACGTGATGGGTGTTGTTGCACTCTTGGAGTGGATGTATCAGAAATGATTAAAAAAGGGACTTCGTAACCCCCTCGGTCCTATATTGTCATCCAAGGATGGGATGGTCGTCTGAAGTTTCGGCAGGAGGTAGTTGGTAGGATTATTTCCTCCCCTACTATAAGCTGTTGAGAGTTCACCGGAAAGGTTAAAGCCTGGAGGCTAGGAATTCAATCACTCTTTCCATCCTATATTTCAGCGTACACAAATGTTTTTCACTAAAATAGTTTATTATTTGTTCTTCATTTACATGAGAAATTAAACTGGGAGTTAAATCTTGAAATTAATGGTCTTTTTCTGTGTTTAATATGGTGTCCATTCCATTTAGCAGTTCCTTCAGCGAAATCAGCTATTGAGGCCATGATGCGATTTCCGAAAATTTTCTCATATGTCCATTGTTACCAAACGGTCGCCATTTTTGTTCGATTGTTACCAAATTTGTCATTTAACCGTTTTATGTAAAAGAAAGATCAAGTAACGGCAGAAATCGGACCAGTAGGAGGGCAATTTTGAAAAACTCCCTTACTATAAATTGGATCTAAAATTTGTACATAACCAATCTTATTACAAATTACATTTTCTATAAGTTATTCCCACTTTTATTCCCTTATATTTTCTATTTCTGATCTCTTATTCCCATATATTTTCTATTTCTGATCTTTTATTCCCATATATTTTCTATTTCTGATCTCTTATTCCCATATGTTTTCTATTTCTGATCTTTTATTCCCATATATTTACTATTACTGATCGCTTATTCCCATATATTTTCTATTTCTGATCTCTTATTCCCATATATTTTCTATTTCTGATCTCTTATTCCCATATATTTTCTATTTCTGATCTCTTATTCCCATATATTTTCTATTTCTGATCTTTTATTCCCATATATTTTCTATTTCTGATCTCTTATTCCCATATATTTTCTATTTCTGATCTTTTATTCCCATATATTTTCTATTTCTGATCTCTTATTCCCATATATTTTCTATTTCTGATCTTTTATTCCCATATATTTTCTATTTCTGATCTCTTATTCCCATATATTTTCTATTTCTGATCTCTTATTCCCATATGTTTTCTATTTCGGATCTTTTATTCCCATATATTTTCTATTTCTGATCTCTTATTCCCATATATTTTCTATTTCTGATCTTTTATTCCCATATATTTTCTATTTCTGATCTCTTATTCCCATATGTTTTCTATTTCTGATCTCTTATTCCCATATGTTTTCTATTTCTGATCTCTTATTCCCATATATTTTCTATTTCTGATCTCTTATTCCCATATATTTTCTATTACTGATCGCTTATTCCCATATATTTTCTATTTCTGATCTCTTATTCCCATATATTTTCTATTTCTGATCTCTTATTCCCATATATTTTCTATTTCTGATCTCTTATTCCCATATATTTTCTATTTCTGATCTCTTATTCCCATATATTTTCTATTTCTGATCTTTTATTCCCATATATTTTCTATTTCTGATCTCTTATTCCCATATATTTTCTATTTCTGATCTTTTATTCCCATATATTTTCTATTTCTGATCTCTTATTCCCATATATTTTCTATTTCTGATCTTTTATTCCCATATATTTTCTATTTCTGATCTCTTATTCCCATATATTTTCTATTTCTGATCTCTTATTCCCATATATTTTCTATTTCTGATCTCTTATTCCCATATATTTTCTATTTCTGATCTCTTATTCCCATATATTTTCTATTTCTGATCTCTTATTCCCATATATTTTCTATTTCTGATCTCTTATTCCCATATATTTTCTATTTCTGATCTCTTATTCCCATATATTTTCTATTTCTGATCTCTTATTCCCATATGTTTTCTATTTCTGATCTTTTATTCCCATATATTTTCTATTTCTGATCTCTTATTCCCATATATTTTCTATTTCTGATCTTTTATTCCCATATATTTTCTGTTTCTGATCTCTTATTTCCATATATTTTCTATTTCTGATCTTTTATTCTATTTCTTTCTAAATATTGATTATGGTGTTGATCAAACAGTTTCGAGTAAAGATCGTAAAATCTTAATTCATGACGTCTTCGCTCACCGTATTTGCACGAATCCGTAAATTACACTACAAATGAATCACTTTAGCAAACTTTTTTTCACAAAATATATTACTTGCTTGATAGCTAAAATATTTCTTTTGCTTTAGAAGGCTTGTTTAAACGGTGCTATTCTTCTATCAACTTTAGCTCTACTATCTGTCAGTGTTGATTTTTCCAAAGTAACTGTTGGATGTGTTATTAAATCATATGTTTTGTTATATAGCCTAAAAGTAGTGCACGTGGTATTAAGGAACTCATGTTTTGTTATATATAAACTAATGTTTTTGAGTCAGAATAAATGTAATTGTTGTACTGTTTACTTTGAGCTTTTCAATATCTCACAGTAACAAAGCTCATTCACTTTTACAAGTATAAGATTTCCAATTTTAATATATATGGTCTTTTCTTTGTTTCTTCATTACTACTATAAATCTTGTTTTATGCACATGTATATTACATTTACATTGGGTTTAAACTGATCCGGAGCGTCCTTTTTTCCATTCATTTCAACTTCGATGCTTGCATCAAGTGCGGTGTCATCAGGACTGTAGTTTGTAAAATTGATTAATTTAAAGCCTGACTTGGTTTAAACCGCAATATCTTCGGAAACTTAAAACTAAAAATCTCTGAAGGACCATTCAGATACTTACCTCCCGGATTTAAACCTGCCCCAATGGATACTCTATTGTAAATTTCAATTAGAGAAGATCAACCAAATAGAACTACAGTTAATTATGCTGTTCTCATGACGGGTATGGAAATATTTACGAACGGAAATGTCCATTGTTTTTTCATTTTGATGATATAAAGCTGGTGCTCCAATATGGCAAAACAAAATGACTAATATACAGGACTTGGCGAACATATATTTTAATAGAGTTATGAGAATATTATAATGGAATTGGCAAACATTCAATTATTTAAAGCCGCAAACCGATTTTTTTGAAAGCTTTGTAGCTCAAATAGCTTTGTGGATATTGGAGACTGAGGTACCGTTTTGTTCCTCGTGGTCGATTTTTGCTTTGAAAAAATGTCGAATTTAAGGTACCTTCCACTCCCGACGAGATATACTTTCCGAATCCCCCGTCCCCCCCGCGACAAATTAAATTCGGTATTTTTCTGGTCGCTTCAAGTATCGCATTACCGTTCGGGGAAAAACTCGGATACATCGTCCCAACAAGTGACGACCGAACTCGAAACTATACTTTTTTTTGCGTGCCTTCTTCTGTTCTTTTTTCTTTTTGAAACGTCATTTTTCAACTCGAGCGAACGGTCTAAGTACTTGCCGTGGTGGTTTCCCGTACTCCACCCCGACGCTCTATACGGACGGACCTTCCAATACCGACTCTCCTAAAACTCCCGTCTTTCCGTCGCTCTCCGGATCGGCCTATACCCGCGCCGATTTCGGCTTCTTCTACAATCACGAACGCCCAAAGACCCCCTCGATCACCACTCTTAATAGAAGGGCGAGCGTAATGTAAATGTAAATACCTGCAAAATACATGGATAATTAAAAATCAGTAACCGCGAGGGCAAAGCCCGAGACGTTTCATGGCAATCCCGAAGGGATCTCTACACCATTTGGCAATGCCAAAGGAAAAAAGGAGTTAAGGGGGCATAGTCCCCTTGTTGGCGTGAGCTTGTTTATATTAATTTCATTCAATTTAAATGAGATAGACTAATAAACGTTCTTTCGTTGTTGGTTGTCAACCAAATTAAACTGAAGTTCATTAGTCTTTATTGACGTAACCCTCCACAACTTCTTTAGGGGTGCACACCAGTTGAAGCATTCGACAAATTCAAAGATTACATGTTTTGTTCATTTCCATTGAGGTGCTCCATTGGATTTAAGAAGCGGAGTATAGGCCGCAGAGGATATATATGAGAGAATATATCCCTTACTGTAAACCTGAACTTAAATTATTTTTTGACTTTTATCCCAAGTAGCATAGTATTTAAGATGTTTTTTGTCCAAATGTTAAACTTACCCACAGAGGTAATCTGCAATCTTCATTTTCGGTTATATGTCCAGGAAGAATGAAATATTTCAGATTAAACGATAGTCACCTAGATCCTGCCAGTAGGAATAAAATTTGAGCTCTGTTCCAGAATATTATCATACTTGAAGGCTTACGTACCAGAATAGAACATAGTTATATTTTGGAACGTTTTAGTTATAATCAACTACTTACGTGGTTAAATTTGAAAATAACATCCAATCTGCTATCCCTCTCCATCATTCTCATTCAAGTATATACACGCTCAAGGCCTCAAGAGCTCTTCCAAACCTACATATGCATAACTCATCCATAGCCTGTTGAGTACTCCTAAGCCCACATTTGGGTACACGCTCAAGGCCTCAAGAGCTCTTCCAAACCTACATATGTATAACTCATCCATAGCCTGTTGAGTACTCCTAAGCCCACATTTGTGTACACGCTCAAGGCCTCAAGAGCTCTTCCAAACCTACATTTTTATAACTCATCCATACCCTGTTGAGTACTCCTAAGCCAACATTTGTATACACTCTCATGACCTCAAGAGCTTTTCCAAACCTACATATGTATAACTCATCCGTAGCTTGTTTAGTACTTCTAAGCCCACAAGTATATACACGCTCAAGAGCTCTTCCAAACCTACATATGTATAACTCATCCATAGCCTGTTGAGTACTCCTAAGCCCACATTTGTATACACGCTCATGACCTCAAGAGCTCTTCCAAACCTACATATGTATAACTCATCCATAGCCTGTTGAGTACTCCTAAGCCCACATTTGTATACACGCTCATGACCTCAAGAGCTCTTCCAAGCCTACATATGTACAACTCGTTCATAGCCTGATGAGTACTCCCAAGCCCACAAGTATATAAACGCTCAAGAGCTCTTCCAAGCCTACATATGTATAACTCATCCGTAGCTTGTTTAGTACTCATAAGTCCACATTTGTATACACGCTCATGACCTCAAGAGCTCTTCCAAACAACATATGTATAACTAATCCATAGCCTGATGAGTACTCCCAAGCCCACATTTGGATACACTCATGGCCTCAAGAGCTGTTCCAAGCCTACATATATAAAACTCGTTCGTAGCCTGTTGAGTACTCATAAGCCCACAATTTGTATATACGCTCATGACCTCAAGAGCTGTTCCAAAACAACATATGTATAACTCATCCATAGCCTATTGAGTACTCCTAAGCCTACGTTTTTATACACGCTCATGTCCTCAAGAGCTCTTCCAAACCAACATATGTACAAGTCGTTCATAGCCTGTTGAGTACACCCATGCCCACAAGTATATTACACACTCAAGAGCTCTTCCAAGCCTACATATGTACAACTCGTTCATAGCCTGTTGAGTACACCCAAGCCCACATGTGTATACACACTCATGACCTCAAGAGCTCTTCCAAGCCTACATATGTACAAGACCTCAAGAGCTCTTCCAAGCTTACAGTGTAAACTCGTTAATAGCCTGTTGAGTACTCATAAGTCCACATTTGTATACACGCTCATGACCTCAAGAGCTCTTACAAACCTACATATGTATAACTCATCCATAGCCTGTTGAGTACTCATAAGTCCACATTTGTATACACGCTCATGACCTCAAGAGCTCTTACAAACCTACATATGTATAACTCATCCATAGCCTGATGAGTACTCATAAGCCCGCATTTGTATACACGCTCATGACCTCAAGAGCTCTTCCAAACCTACATATGAACAACTCATCCATAGCCTGTTGAGTACTCCTAGGCCCACATTTGGATACACACTCATGACCTCAAGAGCTCTTCTAAACCTACATAAGTATAACTCATCCATAGCCTGTTGAGTACTCCTAAGCACACATTTTTATACACGCTCATGGCCTCAAGAGCTCTTCCAAACCTACATATGTAACACGCGTTCATAGCCTGTTGAGTACACCCAAGCCCACATGTGTATACACACTCATGACCTCAAGAGCTCTTCCAAGCCTACATATGTACAACTTGTTTGTAGCCCAGTGAGTACTCCCAAGTCCACAAGTATATACACGCTCAATGTTTCAAGAGCTCTTCCAAGCTTACAGTGTATAACTCGTTCATAGCCTGACCAGAACTCTCATGCCAACAGGTATGTACACGCTCAAGAGCTCTTCCAAGCTTACAAAGTATAACTCGTTCATAGCCTGACGAGAACTCTCATGCCAACAAGTATATACACGCTCAACGCCTCAAGAGCTCTTCCAAACCTACATATGTAACACGCGTTCATAGCCTGTTGAGTACACCCAAGCCCCATGTGTATACACACGCATGACCTCAAGAGCTCTTCCAAGCCTACATATGTACAACTCGTTCATAGCCTGATGAGTACTCCTATGACCACAAGTATATACACGCTCAAGAGCTCTTCCAAGCCTACGTTTTAAATTAATTTTACTATAAATATTGTTCTATACATTTATTCCCTATCTTGAATATTAACCGATATATTAGCATTTTTATTTTATGTGGGCCGATTACGGATGAGTGAGTTTCTCGCCAAAAGCTAGTTCGGCACGTGTATGGATATTTCACTATTGTATTACTTCACGTGGGAAATCTACTTAGTTTACGTAGCCCCTGAATGACGGACTTTATATATATATATATATATATATATATATATATATATATATATACATACATACATACATACAATATTTTATTAATTTTTCGTCAGCAAAAAGATTTACAGGTGGTTTGATTAAGAAGCCATCTGGCAAGAAAGCCAAACGTTGGGTTCTCGCAAGCACTGGTTACTCCATTCCCTCCAAACTTTGAGCCATTATAAATTGATGCACCAGTGTTTTGTGACAGGCTCAGATATAGCAGGGATAAAGTGAAGGACAGCGCACTTGAATTGTGTGCCATAATGAAAATTATTTATTCAAGATATTTACATTAGATGAATTGGGTCTCGCCTCTCAAATACATCTCGCTCTTTATATATTTTCTAGTGACTGCATTAGACGTAGACTGAGACATTTTGGATCGTTCACGTTCGTCCATTTTGAATCTATTATCTTTCATTCATTATTGACTCTTACCTCACTATGAAACACAATGAAAATACAACCTTATTCTTTAAAATCTATTTTTTTGTTTTATTTATTAACCTTTCCGTTGGGTCACTAAGACTAATCGGGAGTTACAACCTTTATCTAGCCCGGGTAGGGCAAATAGTATTATATTATGCAATGAGCTCGTCGTTAAACAAATTCTTATTCCTCACAGGGGATTTGAACACGTAACCCTATCTTTACGATGAGCATTAAGACATTAATGCAGATTGTACCATATGTCCGAAGATTACCTTATAATTAGAATTTTGACTTACCTTGTCAAGAAGCTTCTTACCTTACATGGGAATTGCTGAACGTCATATTTAATTTAAACATAAAACTAACTGATACGTCCTTATGCTCTAGATAGACTCGAAACATATATATATTTTTTTTTTTTTTTTTTTTTTTTTTTAAACATTCTTGCTTGTTTTGATTTTCTTTAAATACCTGTGGTATGTGTTACATTTCCGTAGCAGTGCAACTCGTCAGGTTGAAATATATATGGTTTCCCATGGAAAATATAAAGGTTGGATTAACTTAAATATTGAATTATCCATCACATACCAATTGCCCTATTTGTATAGTAATTTCCAAATCATACAGGTGAATTAAGAAGTAGCGATTGAATGAGTATGAATTAATAAATATTTTTAGGAATTATATGAGATTGAAACAGGAAGTAATAATTTTGAGTATCTAACTAGAAATAGATGTCCCTTCTAAAGTAAATAACTTAAACACAATTTATTATTTAAATTTTTGATTTATAAACTGAAATTTTTTATGATTTTGGTTACCATTTCTTTTGCATTAAATAAACAACCGCTATCAGTGGTTCTAGAGTAATGAGTCATCCTTGTTGGCATTATTCCTTTAGTACCATATAAATATAATACGTTCCTCTTTTGTATTTAGGGATTCACATGTCACACTAATTAATTTTAATTGTCGACCGAAATTCAAATACCTAAATAACGTATTGCAAAATAGGAAGAAGTAATTGAAGCTTTTAAGTTTCGATTTTTAAGTAATCTCCCACTCCCGTCATTTGCAGTTAAATATTGAAAATTTTCATGTCTTTAATTTTTTTAGCAGATTTCCCTTAAAGGAAATCAGTTTTGAGGTCGTACTCATGACGCGATTTTTGAAAAATTTCTTCAAATGTCCATCGATCCCACCCAGGACATGACGAAAATGAGGCCCGTTCAAAACTATATATATATATATATATATATATATATATATATATATATATATATATATATTTCTCTGTTAACACTCTAGCGGTCGCAATTTTTGTTTAATCGTCACCAAACTCGGTATTTAATCCTTTTATGTAAAAAGGAAGGTCAAGTTCGTTAACGGCTGAAATCGGACCAGTGGGAGGGGGGATTTTCAAAAGTTCGAAATATCTCCATTATGCATCGGATCGAAAACATGTATAGAACCAATCTTATTGCAAATTAAATTTACTATAAATATTGTTATATACATTTATATAATATCTTGAATATTAACCGAGATATTCGCATTTTTATGAAGACTGTGGTCGGGTATTGTTCGGATTAGTTCAGCCGTTTTCGTAACTTCTCGGCTCAGGTGGAAGCTTCTTCTAACCTTACATGTCGTTTCTAACCTTACCTTACCTTCGTTACTTTGTGTGATTTATGCGAATACGGTCTGTTCATCCCCCGCCCCCCTTCTTTAGTTTTTGTATTATGAAAATTTGAGTTATTAAAATATCAATTATTTTTACAATCCAGAAGCCGTTTCAATTGGGAATTTATTAAAATTAACTGAAAGTTTTCTTATTACCGTTTGTATTTTCTTGTGGTGGGCTTGTATTACCAGTATGCAGATTCTCTAAAATGAGGCCCGTTCAAAACTATATATATATATATATATATATATATACATACATATTTCTCTGTTAACACTCTAGCGGTCGCAATTTTTGTTTAATCGTCACCAAACTCGGTATTTAATCCTTTTATGTAAAAAGGAAGATCAAGTTCGTTAACGGCTGAAATCGGACCAGTGGGAGGGGGGGATTTAGAGGGGAGGATTTTCGAAAATTCGAAATGTCTCCGTTACTATACGTTTGATCGAAAAACTGTATAGAATCAATCTTATTGCAAATTAAATTGACAATAAATATTGTTATATACGTTTATTCTCTATCTTGAATATTAACCGAAATATTTCCATTTTTATTAAATGTGGGCGGGTAACGGACGAAAGTGAGTTTCCCACCAAATGCTAATGAAATTTCTGTATTGTAATACTTCAGGCGGGAAACCTGCTTAGTTTACGCAGCCCCCGCGTGATGGACTTTATATATTTAAATTCAATTGAGACATCCTACGAAAAAACCCAAATTAAATAGAAACAAATAAATGTTGAACAACATTTAGTATCTATTTATTCTAAATGTGCTGCTACGGCTAGTTGGCATGGATTATTTACAGGTTATTACTCTTTTTAATCAGGGTTGAAACTTTGGATTTTGTTAAATGTTTTTCTCAAAATTACTATTACACAAGTGGGCATAGAACCCACAACGCATGATTTACATAATCAAATGCGTTAGGACGTAGGAGTTTTAATTGAAAGGTATTGCATCTAAGACGTTTTGATTGAAAAAGGGGGGGGGGAATAGTGGATCTATAATGAATAAAAAAATACATATTCATAATATATTCGAAGAAGCTTGTTACATATACTGTATCCCCCCATATAATATAAATTTGTTTCATTTAGCTTGTAATAAGATAATGTTGAAACTACTACTACAGCTAACAATATAACAAAAAAAGTCCGTCACGCAGGGGCTGCGTAAACTAAGCAGATTTCCCACGTGAAGTTTTACAATAGAGAAATTTCAAGAGAGCCGAGCAGTCAAGGAAACGGCCGAACTAGCTTTTGGCGGGAAAGTCACTCTCGTCCGTTAGCCGCCCAGATTTAATGAAAATGCAAATATCTCGGTTAATATTCAATATAGAGAATACATGTATATAACAATATTTATAGTAAATTTAATTTGCAATAAGATTGAATCTGTACTATTTTTCGATCCGACGTATAGTAACGGAGATATTTCGAATTTTCTCTAATCCCCCCCCCTCTCCCACTGATCCGATTTCAGCCGTTAACGAACTGGATCTTTATTTTTACATAAAACGACTAAGTATCGAGTTTGGTAACGATCGAACAAAAATAGCGACCGCTAGAGCGGTAACAGACACACACACACACACATATATATATATATATATATATATATATATATATACACAGTTTTGAACGGACCTCATTTTCGTCATCTACTAGGTAGGGGCGATGGACATTTGAAGAAAAATTTCGAAAATTCCGTCATGAGTACAACCTCAATATCTAATTTCCCGTAAGGGAAATCTGCTAACGACAGAAAAGTGGGAAAATTGGATTTGAATTATCTCAAAAAAATGTCCAATAAGTATTTTAAAAATATCATTTTATAGCTTGCTTTCCCCACCCTGGGTAGAAATAGCTGATTACCCTTAAGGGAAATCTACTAAAAGGTGGTAATCTGGAAATAACCTTTTCTGATTATAGCTTTAGTATTATAAAGTTGGCGTAAATAAATAACATTTTATAGTTTGCTTTTTAAATTAACCGTAGCTTTTTGTAGAAAATGGTAAAGCTACCTATTCACAGAAACGCCTGCAGCATTTAAAGCTTTAAAAAATGCCAGTATTTAGAATCGCAACAAACTAACGCCTACAATTTTAGGCTTATACGAATGATGAACCTTGGCAATTAAACTTTCTGAAAGTAAAATATCATTTTCTTATCATCTTAAGTAGGGGGTTGTAAAGGATTGAAAAAAAAAAAAATATATTTCAATTTCTATGAATAGGTAGAAAATGTGTTCCACTACCTTGCTATGTTGATCTTTTCATGACAACAAGGAAATTTTCAAAGTTTATTTTCTGTATTCTAATTGAAACAGAGTAATTAGCAATTTGTGTACTCAAACCTTTCTTCAACTAAATTGCTATACCTGATTAACAAACCTAAACATTTTGAAAAAGGTTTATAATTCTAGTTTTATGGGTAGTGAACATGAAGTTCAACGACTATAGTGTTTAAACTTACTCAACCACAAATATATATCTCGAAGAATCGGACATGAATTGAGTTTTTGGCTTCTAGAAACATTAGAATGAAATGTTATCTTAGTCCAGAGTTTAGCTCAACCCTACACTACACGGTAATAGCGTATCCAGTAAAGGAAAATTCTTAACAATGACTAAAGGTATTGTAATTTCAATTCGTTAGAATGTAAGATTGATGTATTGATATACTCCGACCATATCCTGAACCCAAGACGGCTTGGTTTGGTAGTTTTTGTTTAATTTATGTTAATTATATGGATAATATTCAGTATTACTTCAACATAATTTGCATCCAATCTGTATAATATTAAAATCGTTGCATACATTTAACAATCTTCTTCCACATTTCCTCAGTTTTGCTTTTGTCTTTACAATCTAGACAACGTTACCTTCGTATATGATGTATTGTATTTAAGTTATGCCAAGACTAGTGGCTTGGGCATATTTTCATAATGTTTAAGCAATAACATGGTTTTTCAGTTTTATTTATCATAATGTGTAATATATGCTGAACTACCTGTTCAGAAATGTTTCTAAGATTTAAAATAACCTGGATCCAAAGTGCTGATGAAGATCTAGAAGTAACTCAGACGCTCAAACTTCTTTGGAGTACGTAGTGTTCCTTTAAGAGCTTGATATAAAATCCTTTAAGTAAAGTGATGTAGTAATTTAAATATAAGGGATATTATGTTTGGAAAATAGGGATAAAGAAAACACATTTGTTAACCTTTATTATATACACATTCCCGTTAAATTTTATTTATTACATTTCTCTTTCGGCCATTAAAGTGTTCGTATATTTATATATATATTATACATATATAGAAGACAAATATATATGTATATATATAACATTTTTAATCTGCCAAAGCATTGTATAAAACATATTTTTAATTATACAACAGGGCTTTTCACAATTGAGCCGGCCTCGGGAAAACACTTAATTAAAATATTCTTTTCATATTGAAGGCTATACTGTTGGACCTAATGACTATGGGTTGCTTCCCGAGACCGCTTTACATCAAGGATTTACAGTTATAACATTTTTAAAATTTTTACACATTTTAGCCCTTATACATCTGACAACACACTCTAAAGGGCTAGAAGAGATAGGAAGGGTGGGATTAGGGTAAGGGATACGAATTTGTGCATTGTTTTAACTAGACGTGCGTCTCCTACATTACGGTCCATCTATTTATTATTATTTTTTTTTTTTTTAGTTTTTAACTTTATGTTTAAACAATTTTTTTCCACTTAAAGAACACTAACACCACCTTTCTTTTGGCTATCTGGCAGTGCGCTCTGGTAACCGACAAATCGGAAACAACTTAAACAAAACACATTCCGACCAAACAACAACTAATTCAATATTTACAGCTAATCCCAGTATCCAAAATTCAAATAATCTTGTCTCGAAAACGCCCCGTTTTTAGATATATATAATATATATATTTACTATTTATGTATATAATTTTTGCATCTCATATAAAATATTCCCTACTTGATAGCAAATAAACTGTCTGTTTTATGATTTTTTTTTTTATTTTTATGAAAAACATACCTCCGATAGTCCAGATAAAAATGTTTTGACACTCGGTAGATATGGGTGTTCCCCCCCAGTTTAGCACGCTGATTATGTACAAAAAGAACATGGCCCTACAATTGACAGACCGCTGCGGCCTTTAGGGATAGTATGGCACCGCCTCTGCCTCCGACTAGAAGATTTAATAAAATATAAACACTAATAGAATAATCAAAGAAATGGTATGAGGAATCCGGCAAACTGCAGCCCCCTTCTCCAAGAATATGAGTCGGAAAGAGAGGTGGAAAGCGCATCTAACCCCGCGCGTATTTAAAAATGACCTATACTGCACTGAATTATTTGTTTAAAATTATATACTCGCTCCTAATCTCTAGTTTCAGTTTCTGTTCATTTTATATATATTTATTTATATATATATTTATATATACTCTTATATTAACACTACATATATCTAAAAACTACAAAACACTATATACCACCTGCCAGCGATTCTACAATTTTATATTTGATCTATCTCATCATTTGGATATCACTTTTTTTATTTTTTTTTTTTTGTCTTTTTTGAGACACATATATTTACATACATCCAAATACATCTTGACATATACACCCCAGCTTAATACACATTTAATTTGTCACACATATATAAATACTACTGTTACGCATATTTATATATATATGAGACACGCACACTGCCTTGATATATACGAGACACGAAAACTTTTCTAAAGTTTTCGGAGCCTTTTCCAGGGGTTTCTGAAGGGAGAGGATGGGACTTTATACAAAACGGAAGGGAGCAGGAGACTCAAAGAATAAAATTTGAATCCCCCTTTGACAGCTCTCAGCGACTTTGCCGCCCCTAGTCTATACATAAATAGGTCTTTCATAACAGCATGTCTTTTATATCTTTCCTTATTTTAAATATCTATAATATATTCCCTCAAAGTACAGAGAAAGAACACTTAAAATATGTATCCCGAGGTAACAGATATACACTTAATACTGATTATTAGTTTAACTTTTAAAATCGTATTTTTAAATGATTTAATAAAATGACAACGATATTATTATATCGTGGTGGGTTGAGCTGTTGCCGGGGCTGCAGCTTATCCTGTCCCCATCATTAGAGTCTTTTCCAAGAGCAAAAACAGAAAAGAAAGAAAAGTTTAAAATGAACATTTTTTTTCTTTTGTCAAAAGGATAGGTAAACGGGCACAGAGGTTTTGGGGTGTGGTATTCTTTTCAGAAAGACTACGCTTGACAGGGAAATAAAAAAGAACAGAGGCTCAAAGTATAGAAAAAAAAGAGAACAAAAAAGAATATTCTTGTTTGTTCCGCAACTGGTTCCCCTAAGGGCAGGTATCTAAATGTGTGTTGACTGTGGTGTGGGCCCCTCTCGTTTCTACCATCAGACGATGAGGCTTGGGGCTAGCCACTCTTCATCAGCTATCTGCGGCAACATCATCAATAATATCAACATACCGACATCAAATATGCAAGACACGGCATTGCTCACATTTCATCACATAACTCACTCGTGACATTTATTTTTTTTGGCTGGAAATACATACTTAAAGTACACAATATTTAATATGACTAGAATAATATAATGACGAAATGTGAGCTTACCTATGTATGCATCTATAAGAAACTGTGAGCCCCGGAGGGGTTAACGAGGAATGTTCTAATATTACTAAAGTGTTTGGAGGGCTAGCCATTCTCTGTGCTCTGTGTAATCCTAGCTTCATTAAGGGGTTTACAAAAATCATATTAACAAATAAAAGAAAAGAAAAATAGCGTGGAGGTTTCTCCCCGCGCTGAGGAGAGTGACATGATAGAAATACAAACAAAGATAATGAAGAACAAAAAGAAAGTATAATGAAAAGAAAAATACAAAATGAAACATGAACAATCTGTTCTTTATTTCCCTGTCGGTGCAATGGGGCAGTTGGAATTTGGGCATGCAGGGCGGTGCGCGGCCATTTTGTATCAAAGCTTATGTGCAACATGCTGGAAAGGCAAAAGCGTTCACAAACCGAGAAGGGGTGTATACCATGTATAAGAATACTGGCCAAGCTTGGAAGCTGGTGGTTGGTCAGTGGGCTCTCTCTGTCCAATTCTACGGTTAATCAGCAATACACTTACATAAATACAACAATACATTCAATACAACATACACAAAATATATAGTCTTAGCTAGTTATCTGTTAACACCTATATGTATGAATATATATATATATTTATTTATATTATATTAAACAGCGACTAACTTAATTATAAGAGCTTTCATAGTTACGTCTTCCCAAGCATATGCTGATATCTATCCAGGGAAATTTGGCCAATAAACTGATACCGAAAAATGAAAAATAAATTCAAAAAGCATTTAATTTAAATAATTAAATCGGGAAAATGAGTGAACAATAATGCAACAAGAATTATACCAAGTTATGTACTCGGAGTAGTTTAACAACGGCTTATTTGGCAGATATGTTATTTCTTTGTCTTTTATTCTTATAACTAATAAAATATATGCATTTTTAATTGTTTTTTTCCTTATACATTGATTGACTTTTAATGAAAGACTGCTATAAATTAATTTGAATATTTAAACGTTCAAAATGCTTCGAATGAAATTTGAACATAGTAAATTACCGGCATTTTTAGAGGGCATGGAATACATGTAGTCTTATATAAATAATTTATAGGGTACTTTTTCTTTGTGCATTTCTTCAAATACGAATTAAATACTTCACATAGACAATTTTTTAACTGTTATAAGTTTTGTTTTTGATTAGTGGGTAAATTAGTATAACGTTTAAATCCCTCTTGTATAAGATACAGAAAAATATAAATAAAAAAATGTTTTGTCTTGCTGATTAACCATAGGAAAGAACAAATTGTAAATTACAGATCGCTTTTCCAAAGCAATAACATAGTACGTGGTATATTTAAGTGAGTAGCATAATAAACAATACTTTCGTATAATTTAAACCTAACAATGTTTTACAATGAGGGTTTTTCATTTGTAAATTATAACTAATACTAAACTCTTATAAAACAAAGCTGCACTATATTTAGTACAGGAACAGCATATGCTAATTTCTCCTTACTTCTTCAGATATTATTATTATTTTTTTTTTTTTTATGACACCATAAACAATCATCAAAATGATAAATATTTTATTTTAGCCGGTCTCACGGCTCAATACTATTTCTATTTATTTATTTTCACTGCCTTTTTTGGTTTTGTTTTTTTTTAAATTCTTAAATATTATTATTTATAATAATATATATTTTTGTTTTTTGTCAAAGTGACAGTGGATTCCGATGTATAAAATACTCCGGTCCCCTAAAGGCGATGTGGGGACGCGAGAAGGCGGGGCAAGGGGGTTCCGCGTTGGCACTGGGAGCCGACTGACCAAGAAGACGAAGACCTGGATGGTAGCCTAGGTGGTTACCTGGAACTGCTGCATTGCTGGGTATGCTGCCATCATCCCAGCAGGTGTCGGCTGTTGGAGGGCTGCGGCTGATGCTATCTGCTGGGCGGGCAGCTGCGGCTGTGTCCACGCCGCTCCCGGCAGCTGCATTCCCATCCGGCTGCAAATACAACAACAATATTAGCTAGCAATATCATTATCAACTAATGACAACTCTCTTAAAAGTAACTTTTCTCAATATGAAGGACTCAAAAACCTCCTCAACTTTTGAGAAGCTGGATGGTGAAGGAATCGCAGGTAAGTCATCGAAAAAAAACTCATTCTGTCACAGAAATTTCTGTGACGGAGCGATGCCTTTTTCCTTGATTCTTATCTTAAACCAAATTAGTAATATTGTTTAAGATAACCATATTACAAAATTCATACTTTGTTTTACATACATCTAGGAGTTATAAAGCTTATACTGAGTTTCACTGGAAATAATATACAGGGTGTTTCAAAATTAATATACGTATTACAGAGTATTATTTTGTCTAAACTATCGATCGCTGCGCCTCGAATAGGCTATTGGGGAAACGAACACATAGTCTAGTTTACATGATAGCCACTAGATGTCAGTTCCCTTCTGTGTTGCTTGATAAGCAGAGCCTCTCTAAAATTATTTTTTGTGGGGATAACTGACTTTCGAACTCGACGATTCTAATGTAACAAAGAATTTTTCCAAGGCAAAGCATTATTATCAAACTTGCAATGTGAAACCAGATATTACCATCACCATGCTACATTTCAAAGAGTTACCCCTTTAGGGTATCTTAGGAATTTATCTGACTTATACAAGGCGATTAAAATTCCTTTGCCATCTCTCCCTCAGTTCTACACCACCTATTCATAGGTGTATATATTTTTTGTTCTTTTCCTGGAATCCATATTACAGCTCATTAACGATTCCTAAAACAATTGTTTGGGGTTTCCTTCATCTTCAGAGCACTAGATCCCTTTAATTCTTCTATGTCCCGTTTCATGGAAAACTGATGGTTGCGTTTGTTTTTGTCCATCAGGAGGATTAAAGGTTTAGGTTAGGCTTAGAAAAAAGTAGCTTCATTATTGTATGTTTCACAGATACTAGAATGTTTACAGACTTTTAATTATTGTTTGCCTTTATAGAAAACCGAATGCACACTTCTACTCATGAACGATTTACAATAAGCCATAATGTCATGAAATGTTTTATTTCCAGTATAAATGCCATGCAACTTGAAAGTATGTTTTGTTTACATTCAACTTGATATTATTAAGTTGGTAACTTGGCTTTAGATTATATAAACAAAATATAATCGACATTCTAAAAGTGTATTGGGCCCACCATTGGCGGAAATCACTTGAAATAAGAGTTGGATTAAAGTTACTGAATTGAACGGATCGCAGAAAATATTCTTCATTTATCTTGAGGTATATATATATATATATATATATATATATATATATATATATATATATATATATATACTAGCTAAGGTACACGGCTTCGCTCGGGAATCATTAGAGTCTCAACGCTGGTGGTATTTTTTATTTGGCAAGGCTACTACGTGTACAATTACACTTCCCGTCCGGTCTAATTGTTTTCCCGTAAGAGTCAGTAGGGGACTTATAGAATAGAAATTTTAGTTTTGAAGAATAAATGAAAATTAGTCTCCCATCAATCCCTATCCACTGCTTGATACATTATGAATAATTTAGATAATCACGGATAGCATTCATTATAATTAAATTCAAGTAAATTGAATGTTGATATTTCCTGCCAAAAACCAATCCTAGCGGAACGTTATATGCATAATAGTAAATGCAAGTGGAAAAAAAATACAACATTTCACAGGAAATTATTTAATACAATTAACTGTATTAGCCTACCGACAACTTCCGCCCCACTCAAGTTTTATTCATCAATGCATATTTGCCGAAAAATCAATAGGAAACGGAATATCGCTATTTTTAATTTTAGGCCTCCCTTATAACCCCCACTCCTGTTCGTCTCAGAGAATATTAATATAATCTAAAGGCTATGTTGGGTTATTAGTACCAAGTTCTATAAAATTCGGTTCAGCCGAAAAGGTAACAAACAAATAAACAAACAAACATACACGAAAGAAACAAATTGCAGATATGGTGTCTATGACATGTGAAACGAAAAAGTATCGTGAAATTTTGAAAAAGGAGGTTACAATTATATATATACATATAGATAGATAGTTGGAAAGAGAACCAAGGTTTGTGGGCTTTATAGTGTAATATGGCAAGCAGAGGGAGTGGCAAAGAGAATGAGGAAGAGAAGGGATAAAGAGGGAGAGAAGTACCATTCCACATGTGTAACTACCTGTCCAAGAGGTAAAGAAATTTCACAACGAAATTTATTACGTTGGTGAAGCGGGTAGAATTGAGACGGAGGGACGGGGGCGGTTCGGCCCTCAATACCAAAAGCCCACGAACAAGGGTAAATGTTTGAAAAGCGATTTCATAGCCTTTCGGCTCTGGAGCTAAACTGTCAGGATCAGACAAGATGAAAGAAAGCCTCCCTCCCCCATCATCCCTAACAATTCGCCATATTCTACAAGAGATTACACAAAGTCAAAGCTACTTATATGAACAAACATAATTAGATGTGAAATAGATATAGAAGTCATCCTAGGGTCGTGGTACTTAGGAATAACTAAGATAGTAATTAGTTCTGTATATCATATAATTTAACTTTGTTCATATATACTCTAATAAGTCAAGAACTGATGGCTCTCTGATTTTGACTAGTAATTGCCAAAGTTTATTAGTTGTCTAGTTAGGTTACAGTTTATGTTTCATTGCATTCAATCAGTTCTGATAGTCTCAAAACATTAAAACTCCGTTAAATATGTAGACTTCTATATATACTAAGCAGACTTCTCTTCATTTTCTGTGTAATTATGCAGTATTATCAAATGTAAGTCAAAATGAAGCTTCGTCAATGAAAATAGGCGACACCATATAAATAGCACAATTTATTTCTGTATTTCTCTCTTAGTTATGTCAAAAAAAGAATAACAGGCGGAATTTAAGTTGTACACGACACCTGTCTGATATATTAGAAAGGTGATGCCCAGGAAGGATTCAGAAAATAAAAATATTTCCGTTAATAGTCCACTTAGAGAATAATGATTATAATAATAGAAAACACTTTATTAAATACTAATGATTATAAATGTTATTAATTATCGTCCACACTACGCTAATACGGTTTTTCTTTAGGTGACCACCCTTTTTCAGCCTGAGTGGAACTAAGGGTTATGTTTAATAACTTAGCCACTAAGTAAATTTTCATTGCATAAGATGATAATCGAACTCACGACTCTTGTTTCACCAATTGAGTTGATGGTAAACGCCTTAACTTACACGGTTAAATTAATCCCCCTTAATGATTACAAAACATATTTTAATTCTAGCATAATAATGGTGGTAATGATCAGTAACTAGTTTTGATTAGACTTATATTAACGGAGATTGTTTTGAATTTTCGATTCCCCTCCCCGGTCAGATTTCAGCCCTTAACGAATTTGGTTTTTAGTTTTACCTCCTATATAGAGTTTAAAAACGATCAAATGAAACTTTCTAGAGCGGCAAGAAACATGTATATAAGGATATATAAACATTGTGAACAGATATTTTTGTCATGTCCTAGGCTGGATTTATGGGTATTTGAGGAAACTATTCGAAAATCGCGTCATGAGTACAACCTAAATAACTGATTTCTCGAGGTAAGCTACAAAGACGGCTAAATTCGAGATAACAGTAATTGCTAAGTTAGTCTTAAAAATATTATCGCATAGCAGAATTAAGGAAGGAATGGAATAAATGTTTTAAAAAAATCGGAATGTATTTATTGAGCCATAAAGTCGCTTACCCTGGAAGCGATAGCAAATGCATTAGTTGTAAACAACAGGTATTATAACAGAAGAAAAGGGGCTGGAATTTTCACAATAGATAAAAAGATTCAACCATCGTTATTTTATGTATTTTCCCTTCCGATAAGCGGTTTATTTTGCTTTCGAAATAAAAGTGGGAGGTATATAGGAGCCGGTAGACTGGGATATAGAGAGGTGGGGGAGGGCATAGGCCGGCGGTGGGGGTTTTTATATGAAATATGGCTAAGGGAAGAGAGCTGCTCCCCCGGAGTTGCCCGAATGGAACTAATGCAGGCCGCTCAACCACGAGCGACCCATATCCGACGGGCACAACCGACGCACACACACACACATCCCACCATCATCCCCATTTCGAATATATGCATTTGCACAAAAGGCTGACTTATTTTTTTTTTATATATATAAAAACATTTAATCTTTTTTTAAAGGTTAGTTTTATTTAAATTATATTGCACACTTTTCACAGCTTTATATGAAGCTAAATCCCATGAATAATGAAAAATAAGCGTAGATTATAGGAAGAATTATCTTATCACCAATCTTACTAGATTTTATCCAAAACGTCATGGATTTTACAAAAAAAAAAAGGAGGGCAATGCAAATTTCCATCAACTGGAGTGACATATAAAAATAGCTCTGTCTGTATATTTGTGATTGAGAAAATTAAATAAAATTGCAATTTGGGAGCATTACTTTCTCAAAAGCATTACATTAGTCTTAATAAATTTAGTAAACCTAAAATCGTGGGTCCGAATCCCACCCACATGGGCCATAGGAATTTATTTAGTGAGGAGGAATAATCAAATTCTTCCTCACTGAATAAATTCCTGTTAATGCTCTTTTATATGGGCCTGGAAAAAAAAATCTAAATATTTTGTTTTTCGTGATTCAACTAAAAAAAATGTTGCATAACCAATCACTGAACTTAAGTATCAGTAAAAGCATCCACCTTTTCTCTAATACTTATCTATTAATAAATATCCATTATTATAAATGATCAAAAATATTAGTGCGAGGACATAATTTGCATATGATTTATTAGACATTACATAAATATAGTCTATGATGTATTCATAATATCAACACCTTAAAATTAAATAAAAACGAAATGATCTTCATTATTTCCAGTTACTATTAGGATATGTACTAGATTGTACTTAATTATTATATTCATGGCACAGTTTGGCCATGCGAGTTAAAGCCTTGTCCTTAATCTTACATGGTAAACTGAAGAGTTGCGAGTTCGATTGGGCAAATAAGAATTTTATTTAGTGACGAACTCACTGAATAAAATCCTTAGTCTCGCCCTGTCTAGAAACGGGTGGTAACTAGTAGATCCCCCGTCCCAATTAGCCTTAGTATAAATAAAGTGGCCATTAATAAATAAATCGTTCAAAAGGTCAATTCTTTAAACGTTTTGACCAGAAACGCTGCATTCTAAGAAATAATACCTAGGTTTAAAGCTGAATATCTATCTAGTAACTAAAGTGAACTTATAGAATTTTATAGTCTTGAAGAAGAAAAAAATAAATTAAATAAAAAATCAATCCCGCCGCATATTTCAAAATACAAGATAGTATTCATCACTATTAAGTAAGATTACTAGGGTAGCTTTGCTAGAGAAATATTTGGACTGACTAATACGAATGATTTTTATTTATTGCAAGACTTAATAAGCACTATCTATTAACATTTCCATTCTGTGTATTTACTTTTATAGCTTTCTGTTAGGGGGAGATATATATTTGTTAAACTTGTTGGTCGGATCGGTGGGACATTTGATAATTTCTGAAAGTAACGTCAATCTCATTAGCTGATTTGCGTTAACACAAGACTGCCAAAATCTTAACAGGTCGAATTATTTAGGCGATTCAGACAAAGACTGTCTAGAGCAAACATGACGTGCCATGTCGGCCTATTATTTAATTCAATACGTCGAAATGTTACAACCGACTTACCGCAAATGCAACCTAAATACTAAACTAAATTCTATATTTAAATCAAAGATTAAAATTGAACATGCTTTAGGGTGTCAACCAGTGGATAACCCGTATATTGTAGAAATGTACATTAAAAGAATAGCATAAATAAATTTGATCAGATACGTGCTACATGGCCAGTGATAATCGCAAAATTAATCGTCATTTAACACACCGTTGCGAAAATTAAATGGCTCTACTATTCAAGGCGTGATTGGGGAGTGCGGAGGGGTTCAAAGAAGTGCCACTAATTTGTCGCTAATTGGTGGAAGGCACTAGTCCCTTCCAGTCCTTCTTGGAAGAGTCTCGGTCTCATCCTGCTTCTCTATTTAAGCCTGTACAGCTCGACCTAGTGGAGCTGGCAGAATCTAATTAGGGCCTGCCGTGCCTATCTTCCAAGAACTTCTGGACCTTTCCTTGACTAGCCCCTTCTGCAGGCATTTATAAGAGACCCTGCCAGTACCTCAGTTCAGTTGATGCTCGAGGGTCTTCGAGGGATGTTCAGCGCTACAGTGCGACTTCTGCGGTGCAGTGCGGTAAAGTGTTGTGCCGTGACCGTAAGTAACAGTTTAGTGCCGTGTTTAAGACAGTGCAGTACCGCGAAGTAAAGGGCAGTGCAGTACCGTCTTTATGTGAATTTCAGTGACCGTGAGCGAATTATTGGACTGTGAAATCTGAAGAACAGTGACACCATCAGTGTAATACTGTGAGTAGTAATAATTAACCAAGAGTATTGTGCATTGTGAAATAAATTGTGCAGTGATAAACTGTGAAACTTGTGTGTGTTTAATTTTGCAATCCAAAAGAACTCTAATAAACTACGTTTATTACTGGTTTTGTAATAAAACGTAACAATACGTTATTAAGGAGCTTCTTATGAGGCATTAATTGAACACGAAACTAGTATAAAAATGAAATAATAGGGAAAACGATTATATTTGTTCTTTTCGGTCCCGCTTATAAAGATAATATAAATAATTTTATTTATTATATCTAAAACGGTATGTAGGAAGACAAAATGAATTTTAGAGCTTTAGATTTCCTGGGGCTTTAAATTTCCTAAAGTAATTTACTCTTGGTAAACCTAGAATGGCGAGTTCGATTCCCCCTAGGCAAAGGAATTTATTTAGTGACAAAACTCATTAAATAAAATCCGTAGTCCCCCCTGGCTAGAAAAGGGTGGTAACCTGCAGGTAACACGTCTCAATTAGCGTTAGTTACAAAAAGTGGACGTTAATAAATAATAATAATACATTTCCTAAATACCAATGTTTCTAATTATATTACTTTCATAATCCCACCTAAACTTTTTCGTTGCTAATGCTTATTTTAAACGCTTATTTTTATGTTAAATTATTTCCTTGTTAAAAAGGTTCACGTAAAATTTAGGTAATGAGACATTCCATGGAATCGCTTATTTTTTTCTTATTTATAATCAAGGATTGATTTTTTGTTAAAAATATTACTGAGCAACGAAGCAAATTTTATTAGAACCTTCCCCCGTTTATACCTCTTTCATAAACTGCTATTAGGCTTTATTACGTAAAAGAAAAATAGTAATAGAACATACTGAGCCTTAATTACACTTGTTTTAAAGCTGGAAGTTCAAACGAATGACTAGAATCAAGAAGCTTTTATGGAAGTAGAAACCTTTGAAAAGCTTTTCGAAAAGGCTAAGCACCCTTAAAGTAGAAACCTTTCTACTTTCTACTCTATGTTTTTTTCCTGCACAGAATAATTTTAGTTGTATAGAGAATACAATAAGCTTCAGGAGAGAATACATTCAGAGATAAAACACGGACTTATACGTCGAGCTTAATTAAATTAGTATTGAAGAAAAGTTATGCTTTTACCTTCCAAAGCATAGATGATTCACTATGAAAGTTGGAACATTACATTACTCTGAATATTCAATGTTCTTGTTGAAGGAACTAAAAACGACTAACTTAGGAGCTTTTAACTCACCTCCTCATGAGAATAAATACGTCAGTTCCTGAAGACCTCAGTAATCAGCGAATATTTAAGAGTATTTACCACTTACTCGAGAGTACTTCATATTTGCATATGGAAGTTTACTGATTAAAAAAAATAAAGGCACTAAAATTTGTCTGGGTACAAAAGGAAATAAGAAAACAAAATCATATTTGTTTCAAATGAATGAGCTGGAAAAAAATATGAACTAAACATGTGAGAATTTTTGTGATAAGTATAAAGAAGCCGTATACATGTTTTCTCTACCCTCTCCCCTAAAGAGAATTATTTAAAAAACTTAGATTTTAAACTTACATTCTGAAATATGAAGGAATCAAAATATACCAAACACACACACGCACGCACAACAAAATGAGATCATTGACTAATCTTGAGCTTTTAAGACAGATACCATACTTTCTTAAGATAAAATTCTATAGGAACTGAAACTGATGCCCAAATTATGCTTAGATAAACAGGTACTCCAAATTTCGACTTAAACAATTTTCCATACTGCGATGTTAATGCGAATGAAGATGGTTTGGGCCAAGAGTCTACAAAGGTTGAGGGGTTGACCCATTAATACATTGAAAGATCCCTATCGAGGCAGTACATACTTAATTTCTCAACTTCGTGAATCAAGTAGCTACGCCATTGTTGTTGCCCATGTAAAACCAGCGCAGGAGAGTAAATAATTCACAGCTAATAATATTTCAGCTATATAATTCAGTTTGCAATTCCCGGATTAGACGTATGGTAATCCCCATGAAGAGTAGCAGGCTACATTGCACGATGTCCTCCCCGTGAAAGAGTTACTATTTATTTTATACCAGTTATATTGTTATGTGAGAGCTGGAAATTTTTATTTACACTGTTCAGAGATTAAGAAGTGCAATATAAAAATGAAGTACCTTATATTCTAGGTAATTACCGAAGGGTCAGCCTGAAATTTATCTACGGATTAAGACTCATTGCAGGACATGTTTCAGAAACTATCCATCATCAGGGAAACTCCGAAAACTTAAAAGGGGTGATAGACCTTTCAACCACCTATTCACGACGGGATCGCGACAACTGAGCTGTAGTCTCCGAAAGCCTTCTCGGGAATACTTGTTAAAAGTATTTTTTTGGAAGCGATGTAAAATATTTGAGGATGGAAGCTGAACTCACCTCATGTAACCTTGCTGGTAGCCAAACTGTCCATAAGCATATCCCTGCATTCCTTGGAGAAACTGTCCTTGCATCTGGGTTGCTGCTGGTGGATATGACTGTGGATACCAGTAGCCAAGCTGCTGTCCATAAGCATAAGGAAATTGACCTCCGGTTAGTGGCTGAAACCATTAAAATAATATCAATAGAATATAAATTGTTTTAATATTCTTCTTTTTTATTTAATAAATATTAAAATAAAAAATGAAAGAAGAATGTGATATCGAGGATATCTTTTTACTAGTAAATTTAGCATGTGTTCAATTCGTCAGGAGCAAGCTAAGCATCTATTGGCTCCTCGAATTAACTCATTATTTCAAGTTTTACCACAATAAAAATCAATTTTACAAATAACATAAAAAAAAAAAAAAAGGATTCTGAAATAACATTTGTTGTTAGGGGCTGACAGAATGCACGGGGCCTCTACTTACTTCCTGCGTCAGGGCTAATATTTGCACCCCTTATAAAATGCATCCTCCTAAATCAACTCAAGATGCAGGGTTGGACTTCTTTGGGTGGAATGTTTTCTTTACTTATTATAGAGTATTGTACCACACAAAATATAATTGTAACAGGATAAACGTTTTAAAAAAAAAGGAGTTACAAATAATGAAGTACAACAAGAAGAAAGATCCCATAATTTTACTACATTTTATTAGTTGCAGATAACTGGGTAAATTAAAAAATTGTATCTGCTTAAAACTAGTATCTCTAAAATATGCATTTATATGCCGAACGATATATGAAGAAAATGAGCACAAGCTTGGGAGTTTGCTTTATTATAAGAATAATATTTCTTTAGAGGGAAAACAAGTCTAAGGGTGGCGTTTAATAACATTTACCACAAGCTGGAGTGAAACACAGATGGCGTAATCTCACAAACTATTCTCGCATAACCCCTTATTAAGTGTCCCATGTATACAAAACTTGAGTAACCAACAAAATACGAAATTTTGTGAAATTCGGATGCTGGCAATGTTATGGTTTTTTTTCCGTAAAATAAATATGACATTATTTGTGTTTATTGTATAATAAACGAATCCAATTACTTTGTAATTTATTTATCAGTCATTATAAATTTTTATTAATTAAATAAAGTAAGACATGGTTAACACTACAATTTCAGATAACGGGGTTCCTACCTAAAATAAAGAAATTTCTGGACAAGTATTCGTTGGAAAGTAAATTCAGGATTTGTCATTCATTAAATAACAATTAAGAGTTAATTGGGCTTACTCCCCTTTTTGACGCCAATTTGGCAAAATTTACCCAAGCCCGGATCTGTTAGCATTGGCTTCACCAGGATTATTAGCATTTAACAGCTGACTTATTTCCTTAATGATAAATGTTATGCTCCTCTTGTTTCGCGCTTACTAAAAGTACATTATTCAAAGCCAGTATGATTTATTTGTGTCTATTCTTCGGTTAGCTAATGACTAAATAAGAAGATTATTTACCTGATTATTTACAAAACGTAATGAGATTACTATTTTATGTTAGATGATGAATATTTTTTGGAGCATTCGTACAATTGTGTATATACAGAAAATATGATGACAATTATTGCGAAAGCAACGATTTTTTATTGCTAGATTAAAGAAGGGTACAACCAATATGTTCTACAGCTATTAGAAAATTCCAGTGGTTCTCTGAAGTATTTAGAAATTTATTGAACTATCGGTTACAATAAAATGGGTTCACACTGTAGTCTATGAATCATTTAGCAGATCACCATCCTAAAGCTAGCTGAATGTTGGGCTCTTCTGTTCGATGACTTTAGCGGATGGTGAATATTAGATAAAATACTATGGGATAGGTGTTCCATAGGGGCACTTGCATTATTCAAAGAAAAAGTTGCCACCTAAGAGAGAGAGAGAGGAGAGAGAGAGAGAGAGAGAGAGAGAGAGAGAGAGAGAGAGAGAGAGAGAGAGAGAGAGAATTCTTTTTAGGGGGAGGGGGATACTCATATCCTATGCCATTTGAACAATTATATTGCTGAACATCTTAGATGCCTAGTGCGTGGGTTGCTAAGGCTGAGACTACCAATTTTTAAAACATAGGTTTAGTAGAACAAAGGTTTTCGCATCAGATGCCTCAAATATATCACTATAATTAGCATTTATCGTTTATGACATTTAATTGTAATCTCAACAGCTTCGCATATTGAGAAAAACAGTGCCTTATCTGAAAATTACTAAACTTTAAAGTTGAGCGATTTGATATTTTATTCTATATCTTTGAAGTAAGAGCATATTCATACTATTATTTTTTTAAATTATTCTTTGTAATTTTTCATTTCTGGCCCTATTTAAATGTATTCAGTGGCCAATTTGCATGTTTTTAGTCGTCCTGTGTTAATCTAACAATAGAATGGAGGTTTGGACGCTGTTTGTCATAGGTATTACACTTTGCATAAGGTGCAGGTTCCATCCCTAGAAGCCAATGATATTAGTTTAAGAGTTCGCTACGAAATCGCGCTAGTGTCTTTCCAATATATACGTCTGGCAGGTCCTCGATTATGGCATATATACAATTCTGGTTTTTTTAGATTCCGTCCACAAGCAGCCTGACGCTGTGTGTAGTTACCCCTGGCACCCCGAATTTAGCGAGTCCCGTAAGTCTACTGGTGACATCTCATTCCAGGTCCTCCTTGGCTAACGGGGTTGTACGTCGATCACTCACTTCCTAAAAAACTGGAATACGAACCCTTCTAGTCTCAGTCGGGGATGGCTAAAGATCACTGGCGACCGAAAAAAAAAAATGCTGGTTTATTGTCAACTGTTTTGCTCTCCGAGACAACTTCTGACTACATGTGGACAAGGCTAGGAAGCGATCAGCAGCTCTATGTATTCCAACATCACAAATGAGGAGTGCCGAGCATATGGTAAAATAAGGTAAATCCTAATTATAATTTGATTACGAGGACTTGCTCATGTTTCTTCTGTGTGTGTTTATGATGAAACATTTTCATGATCTCAAACCACTAGACATTGCAAAACACTGTTCTCAGCGCTCTTATAATATATAACAAATACTTACTATGCCACCCGGTCTTAAGATTTACAAACATTTTCAGTTATAGTATAGTCCTATTCATATACACTACGTCTACAACATAATTTCAATTAATACTTATATAACTATTGAGGAAGTTATACCTTAATTTTCATAAAATTGTAAAATATTTGGAAAATTACCTGGCCAGCTTGTTGGCTATTATTTGGGTCCCCGGATTCTTTGCCCCAGGAGCATTTCACAGGGTGGCTATTTATATCCGTGTTATGTACAGCAACTATTGCATGTGTTGCTGACTCTTTCGTTGAAAACCTGTTTTAACACAAACAAATAAATTAGTAGGGAAAATTATCTCAAATTCAACTCGTGTTAGGTTACAATTATAAAATTGTTATTCACAAATAAGGACATAATTGTATTGATTTATAGCATGCACCTAATTTCTTTAAAACTATTCAATATTTAAGGATTAGAAAACTACATACACAAAAAGCAAAGAAGCATATATATATTGATAGCATCGTTGAAGCATATTCAACATTAAAAAGTCAACTTTGAATTGAAGAAGTAAAACTTGATAGTGAAATACTAAAGGCAAAATATACAAATTCTTGCCAAATTTACGTTATTTTGGCATTCGAATTGTTATTAACTGTTTTGCTTCTCTGTCCAAGTCATACAGTAGATCTAATGGGGAATAAAAACTTTATATCTCTTTAAAAAATAATCGTATGCGTTTGTCTCAATCGATTCAGAATGAAAAAAATACATTTTGGATCAATCCCTTAATTCAATATGCTTTTATGATACACTTGGATATGCAACCAAAATGTCCAAAATAAAATTTAAATGTGCAATGGCTATTACAGATGGTGATAGATTGTGAAGATTTTAAATGGATATTGTAGTTCAAAATGTGTAATTTGAAACTGTATAAAAATCATCGTGGAGGTAAACTGAAGTTACTGAAAAAAATAAGTAATTTTTATCAATCATGAGTATTTTTTATGACTTCTTTCTAAACTCAAAACACTCTTTTCATCATAAATATTGTCTTGATACGTATAAATCTGTCAAGTACAGCCATATACTTCATTAGTGTGGGTTTTCCACATTGTATTCGGTTTCAGAAGTAAAGGAGATTGACTAGTAAATATATACTAAATGAAAAAATATCCCGAAATACAAAAAGAAATATTGACATGATTTTTGTGGTGCTGCTGTGGGTCAAGTTTGCACTGTTTTTTTGTCTCTTTATGTCAGAGTTCTGCATTTTTTTGCCAGACATGCAAGTGATAAGCATTATATTTCCACACTAGGGAGCACGAGTTAATCTTGAAATATTTCATTTCCAGGTACATAATAAGTGATTTTTTAATTGGCATTAATGCATACATACACACATAAATTTCCATAAGCCAATTTGGTTGGAAAACTGCATGTATTGGTAATTAAATTATTAAGGATTCATTATACTAGCATATTAATTCTCAAAAAAAAAACCAAATAACTATAGGATAAAGAAGCTGGTGTGAAATAAGTCCTGAACTTTTAAAACGTCAAGAAGTAAATGAAATTAATTCGTCATTATGAATTTTCCTTTTTAATTGGCTTCTTTCTGGAGTAAATATTTATTAATTTAGGAATCAAAGGATTACATTTTCTGTTTACTATATCTGAGGATAGAACGAATGAAAGTCACCCTTTATCATAAGTATGATATTAATACACTACAGATATTGACAAAGGATGGTGTTCGAAGGAGACCAATTGTAATTAAATTTAAAAGTATATTTTTAAATTGATTAATAAAAATCATTAGAGTTCAGAACAAACTTTCGCAATTAGTTGAAAACCTAAAGTACTTTCCATAACTCAGGAAAAAGCAACAAGGTATTTCGGGGGGAGAAGAGGATGGACATAAACAATTTTCTTTAAGTTATAAACTTCAACTAAAGTCAAATAAGATCGACCAAACTTTTCAATATCATAAATCTTGTATTACTTCATAATCATACTTTTCGATGCCTACCTGATGAACGTCTTAAATATGAAAAAGGTATGGGCTAATATTCTCACAATCAATACTGCTCAGCTTAAATATTGACAAGAGTTCCGAGGAAAGAACATTTCCTTCTGAATGATTAATTGCAGAATTTAATCAGCTCAAGAGAATGGAATCGACCGAATGCCTAAATAGGAAGGACTGTCCAGTGTATTTCCTTTCACAATATTTGAACATTTTAAATTAAGCCCTTTCAATATGGAGATTCGTGTAAAAACAATACGATTAGGAGCACGCCTTTTCATGTGAAAGCGAAGGACATATTTACATTTGTGAAAAATATATGTCCGATGTATACTGTAGGATTTATTAGCCGATTGTAATGGTACTAAAAATAAAATGGGTTATTTTGTATAATCTATAAGGGTACTTCTGATACGTTGCAACATTGAAAGTGTTAGTATCAAATTTCAATTCTAAAACTCACTGAGTTAGATTAGGTTAAATAATTATTCCCTAACTCCACTTCTTAGAATAAAAATTTAAGATCAATTTTATTCATATTTCAATGGACTCATAAAAGATACAGCAGAAGGCAAAATGAAGTAAAATGACAAATATGAGCCTGCCTTCATTAGCTGCCTTCTCTACTACTATACATTATATACCAATTTATTTATGTATTGTGGAGCGTTTGCTGCGAGGCGATAATACTCATGAACAAAAACAGAAATTAATAAAAATATGGGAAACATAACAAATTAAACACTACTATTACAAAAGGACAAACTAAGAACGCAACAAAAGAAATAAACAGTCAAAAAAGAAACAAATAATCAACAAATGAGAAAAAAATAAAAACGAAACATTAAATTCAAAAAGAAAAAATATCTTATAAAGAAAGCAGATAATCAAAAACTATAATGATAAATTATAACTATTAAAACAAATAAATACAAATTAGTATGTAAATAAATAAAATTATTAAATTTTCTAAAATCTTGCACACGCATTCACAATCACATGCTCTCTCTCTTTCACACATACACCCCGTATGCATACACACACACACTCACATATATATATATATATATATATATATATATATATATATATATATATATATATATATATATATATAGTCAGCAATTCCAGCTAGAGTAAATATATTTCTATTAATAAGAATTATCAATTTTAAAATGTAATATTTTTAAATCCGTGAGTATGTGTTATGTCTTTTAAATGTTGCAATATTAGGGTTAACACGCTGTTAGTACGTGTTTTATTGTAAGCGGTGCATTACAAACATTGCATTTAGGCATGGTTTTCTATTCAAATAGATAACCATGGGTGTTTTCTATTCAAATAGATAACCATGGGGGTTTTCTATTCAAATAGATAACCATGGGGGTTTTCTATTCAAATAGATAACCATGGGGGTTTTCTATTCAAATAGATAACCATGGGGGTTTTCTATTCAAATAGATAACCATGGGGGTTTTCTATTCAAATAGATAACCATGGGGGTTTTCTATTCAAATAGATAACCATGGGGGTTTTCTATTCAAATAGATAACCATGGGGGTTTTCTATTCAAATAGATAACCATGGGTTAAGAGTGAATGACCTATACGAAGGCTTGTAACGACTACTTCGTCTCTCCGTGTTCATGCTTCTCATTTATCACCCCATGGCTTAATCGTAGTTTTAATTGGTCCTAGTTTTCTGTCTGTTAACAACAAGTCCCGTTGCCATTCTCGGAGTGTGTTAGTTCTAAAAGAGTTTCATAAGTCGTTCGAAGTAATACTTCAATTGAAATGTGTTTAAAAATAGTCTCAATATCTGATCTGAAGAAGACTTTGAAAGAAGTCAAGCGTTCACTCTCCAAACAATTTTTAGACCAAAATTGAGGAACATTCATGTCATCGTGAATCTTGGAGTCCACGACTACACTCTCACCTAAAATTTAAAACGTAGAAAACAAATTTAAAAACGATTATCGTCCCATTCTGGACTGTGGCCCCAGCTCTCTTGCTCTCCTTATAGCACGACTCTAAAGGTGGTTGTGTGAACAACTAAAAGCGAATGAGCTTGGGTTTATTAGTGACAATAAAAACTTGTAAAATTATAATGGCTATCACCTCCCATAACAGAAATTATGATATTCATAATTCTGCCAAAAACCAAGACAACTGACTAGTCTGTTTGGTATGGTTAGATGTCCTAATAGAAGTTTCCGAATAAAAGTAATTTATTTTCTATATTTCAAACTACTCAAAAAACTCAATACACACATAACATTACTATACGAAGACATCATCATCAAGACCACTCTAGACAAATGGCAATCAGAATGGATGGAAGTAAAGAACCACCTCCGCAGTATCAAAAGTACTATTAAGGAGTGGCCATCGAGCCATAGGAGTACTAGACGGGAGAAAGTAGTTCTTGCCAGACTTAGGATCGGTCACACTTACCTGACACATAGACACTTAATGACAAGGACTGATAAACAAGTACCTAAGGATAAAAATCATAATGACAGACTGCATTCAATGAAGAAACCTTGACAAAACTACTGACAGCAGTCAATATATTCCACACATATTGGCACATCTAAATCATATGAACATTTACCAATACATATAGAATAAAAATGCAATAGGTCTACTTACGAAGATTTAAAAGAACTTTTATTATATTCTAATAGACAAAGTATGGATATGAGAAAACCTCAGATAATTAAGGAATATTTTTCATACTACATGAATGAAGTACAATATCAAGGTTTACACGAAGGGATAATTATGTTATTACCGAGATTATGCCAATCACCTTTGACGCGGGGAATAAATCAAATATATTACAAACAGAATGGCCTTGATACCATCTTGATTTAACGACAAATTATTTGATTGAAATTAATTTAAACAAGAACGCTCAAAGCCCATTCGTGTGAAATTTAAAGTTAGTTACTGGAACTATTTTTTTATTTCATAGTTTATTATTTATAGGAGTAATTCAAGATAAGCCTCACTGATGCCAATAACTAACTCTTTGAGCGAGCATTCAGTTTTGCATTGTGGACAGAAGGAGCGTTGAAATGTAACTTATTAAGGGGAAGGGAATGGAGTAATTTGGAGGCTAACCAGTGATTATTCTAAGTCTGGGAGGAATGTGCAATACCCCTAGGCTCAGCAGAGCAGGCATTTTTAACACACAACAGCCAAACATATATTTACTGCTCATACACGTAACCTGTTCCAATCGTACCTGACCCTTTTACAGCTAATTCTCAGCAAATTTTCTTCTGGATTTACACTTTTTAATATTTATTGATTTAATATTACTTACAGCAAAGTAAAATTCACTAATAACAAAATAATATTCATTAATAGCAATGCAATGCTTATATTTTTAGGCAGAAGGGAATGACATTTTAATAAAACTTTAATAGAAGGAATAAAAGACAAAAGTCCGTCACATAGGGGCTGCGTTAACTAAGCAGGTTCCCCACTTGCGTCACGATATATAATTTTAAACGGACCTCCTGGGTAGGATCGATGGATATTTTTCGAAAATCGCGTCATGAACATGATCTCAGAAGTATGAACTTAAGGAAAATCTGTTGAAAGTATGCAAATACCCAATTAGCCTGCCAATGAACATACTTCAATGTGTAATGTAAGAGAGGTTAAAAAAAAAAAAATCGATTTCTATGATAAACATTCTGCGCCTCTAATAGTGATAGTGACAGATATGTCCCTTTCTCTAAATGAATTTTGCCGGTTAACAAACATAGACTAAACATTTTTTGGATATAGGCATCATTTCAAACGTAATCGCTCTTTAAGTCTCTTAGAAAAGAAAGTTTGAACATAATTGAATAATTTTATTTAGTTCTAAAGTTAAGATAAATTGTAATTATTTCAATTCGATGGAAAGAAATAGCTATTGAAACATGTCAAAGCTGAGCAGAACAGCTATTCTGAGCTTAAATTCATTAATTTTCATCCAAAAACCAAGTAACACATTAATATTTAATAGTTTATTTATTTACTATATCGATTTTTCATCCCAACGAATGGTTGCATGCATATTTCTGAAAAAAATATAAATCAACACAAGTGAGATTATATCTTTATTAAAATAATCTCCAGTCCCTCTATTTTGAGAACCAAATTGATTCCTCGGTGAAGTGTCGATCTCGGCAAATATCTCTAGTTTAGAAAATATGGATTTCGAGATAATATGATCTATGCATATTGTTGCCGATAAACAAACAGCATTTACTGGTTTAAACACAACAGTGTTAATGAACATTTTGACTTCAAATTAATCGAGCTGCTTTTCGAAAAAACGTAGCCAAGAGGTTTAGTTTTCTGAAATTTATATAACGATAATTTGTCAGCGATTTAAAGGAATTTTACGAAATTAATTTATGAGTATATCAGGGTTTATTAAAATACCAAATAGAGAAGGGTCTCTCTCGGGTTTATGTCGAATCACATCAATGTGAGGATGTAATATTAATAAGCTCCATTGAAGGCAAGGAAATTATGCCGTTTATCCAGTTATATGCATGTGAGCTGTTAGCAACATTTATCATTCCAACTTAGTCAGCTTGAATGCACCTGTTATTAGGTTATGAACTGCAGGCTACACATCCGTAAGCTGCAGCTGATTTTATGAAAAGTCAATTGAATGACGAAATGTTTCTAACTCCTGCTCTTATAACTTACTTAATAACGGGTTATCTTAAAATGTTCAAATTTCATATTTGGGATTGTTGTAACGCTTAATAAAAATCAACTTAAGGAGAGACGAGGGTTTAGAGAAGGGGGAAGATAAAACAAAATTAAATTTCGTCGTTAATTAAAAGAGAACTATTAATTATTTCTACAAGACCTTTTCTATTTTACCCAATTAGTCTTAGTTGCAAACTAAGCCATTTTTTTTATTGGAATGCGGATATCGTGTATCACTTTGAAATGAAACAATTTTTAATAGAACCAAACATTTTGTTTATTTAATTCAGTAGGAGTACAAGGAAGTCATGTATTACTCTCATGAGATCTTTTAATTTACATTGTTGGTGATCAAAATTCTTCAATTTCGAAGATACTAAATGCTAAATATGTTAGCTATATGAATGGAGAGTATGATATAATGAAGTATAGTAAATAGTTCTCGTTCAATGTCATTCTGACTTCCGACCTCAGAGTAGTAAGATGATGGCTCTAGGGTGGCTTGCAGTGGTGGTACGTGCACTAAAGCAGTAGACTATGCAATTTTATCCCTTTTAGCAGATTTCCCTTATGGGAAATCAGCTATTGAGGTCGTACTTATGACGGAATTTTCGAAAATTTTCTTCAAATGTCCATCGATCCTACCCAGGGGATGACGAAAATGAGGTCCGTTCAAAATTATATATATATGTCTGTTAACGCTCTAGCGGTCGCAATTTTTGTTTGATCGTTACGAAACTCGATATGTAACCGTTTTATGTAAAAAGACAGATCAAGTACGTTAATGGCTGAAATCGGACCAGGGGGAGGGGGGTTTAGAGGAGGGATTTTCGAAAATTCAAAATATCTCCGTTATTATGCATCGGATCGAAAAATGGTATAGAACCAATCTTATTGCAAATTAAATTTACTATAATTATTAATATATTGTTATACATTTATTCTCTATCTTGAATATTAACCGAGATATTTGCATTTTTATGAAGTCTGTGGTCGGGTATAGTTCGGATTACGTCGGCCATCTTCGTAATTTCTCGGTTCATGCGGAAGCTTCTTCGAACCTGTCATTTTTAACCTTACCTTACTTCCGTTACTTTGTGAGATTTATGCAAATACGTTCTGTTCATGCACCCCCTCCCTTATTTAGTTCTTGAACTACTAAAATTTGAGTTATTAAAATATAAATTATTCTTACAATTCAGAAGCCGTTTCAGTTGGGAATTTATTTTAATTAACTGAAAGATTTCTCATTATCTAATTACAGTGGTATTGTGTTACCAGTGTGCAGATTTCTATATTGTAAAACTTCACGGAGGAAATCTGCTTAGTTTACGCAGCACCTTCGTGACGGACGTTTTGTTTAAGTTTCATATGCAAGATATACGGTTTGAAGATTCGAATGCGCGAACCTGTAGCACTAATTACAGCAACTAGTGTAAGTTTGGGGCAAGGTTTTACGCTGACATCTACAATAAAGTAGGAGTGGGAGATAAGTGTATAGGATCTCCAATGAAAAACCAGAGTGGAAAGATACTAAATTGCCAAAAAGAAAATGTTTGCAAGAGCCACAATAATAGAACTGGAACTTGTAAATCACTGAGAGAAAAATAATCATTCATAATTTTTTCTCCCGTTCGTTGGCTGTTTAGAGAATGAAAGCTCGGCGAGGGAAGGGGGTGGGGGTGAGATTGACTGACTGGAAGACCTGTTGTGCAAGCTGACGAGAAGCTATCGGTCTCAAGAGGCAGCCACCGCCCCGGGCACCTGTTGTTAATGAGAGAGAGAGAGAGAGAGAGAGAGAGAGAGAGAGAGAGAGAGAGAGAGAGAGATGTTATTAATGGAAAGGGGGAGGATGGGTAGGAGGGAGAGAGAGAGCGACAGGGTGTTGAGGGAGTAAGTTTTTTAGCCCACTTGTTGAGCCCTGTTCTGTTGTTGACTGTATAGCTCAACTTCGACACCTTGCCTCCTTGCCTCGGCCCGCTTCCTCAACTCTTCGACCCCTAGTCAATATTCAATCAACCCCTTCAACTGATTCACTTCCTCTCATAATTTTCATCCCTTGCCTAATTATTATCTATCAACATGTTGCTTTTTTAGCAGATTTCCATTTAGGGAAATCAGCTATTGAGGCCATACTCATGACGCGAGTTTCGAATTTTTTTTTCAAATATCCATCGATCCTACCCAGGAGATGACGAAAATGAGGTCCGTTCAAAATTTTATATATATATATATATATATATATATATATATATATATATATATATATATATATGTCTGTTAACGCTCTAGCGGTCGCAATTTTTGTTTGATCGTTACGAAACTCGATATTTATCCGTTTTATGTAAAAAGACAGATCACGTTCGTTAATGGCTGAAATCGGACCAGAAGGAGGGGGGGGGTTTAGAGAGGGATTTTCGAAAATTCGAAATATCTCCGTTATTATGCATCGGATCGAAAAAGTGCATAGAACCAATCTTATTGCAAATTAAATTTACTATAAATATTGCTATATACATTTATTCTCTATCTTGAATATTAACCGAGATATTTGCATTTTTATGAAGTCTGTGGTCGGGTATAGTTCGGACTACGTCGGCCATCTTCGTCATTTCTTGGCTCAGGTGGAAGCTTTTTGTTTTACTTCATAACTCAAATAAGGTCACTAACGCAGAGAAAATTTATTTAAACTTACGTAACGTGCTTCCAGAGACTACATTTCCAACATCAGAGAAATTAAAAAAAAAAATCAAACACGCTCTATAGAAAATGTTGCGGCTTATTTCTGAACGGCGTTACTTTTCCTTAAGTTAGTTGTATCTTGTACATTTTTCCTTTAAAACGTGTGTGTTGATCCTCTAAAAATATATCGCTTTGATCTTTATATTTTGAACAGAGTTGGTTTTCATTATATTTATCTTTTTAAGTTATAGAATTTAATCACAAAGAGCGAGTCAATTTTTTTTTAATTTTAAGTGATGTGAGAGCTGTAGTATCTGGAAGCATATTATGAAAATAAAATTGTCTTTGTTGTGGTGACCTTATTCGAGTTGAAATATGCGATTTTTGTTTTTGTTTTAGGGAATGGTTGTATGATTCAGCCTTGGTTATAGTACATTACTGAGCTCAACGCCTAATTAGTACCTTTGTCTAATTATCCAGTTGGTAATAAAAAACTTCCTTCAATGGCCAATGACATGAATAATTAAAAAGTTACTTTTTGTCATTCCAATATCAGTCTATTTATTAAGGACTAATTCGCTATTTTTAGAACTACCCCAAATTTGAACGGGCTATTTACAGGTTATGATTGTATCTAGCCACCCCGGGATCAAGGATTTTACTTAAAATTTATTTAACTAAATTAATTACCATTGTGGGAAATGAACCCATGGACCTCTGGACTACCAAGTGCATTACAAAATACACAAAGGAACAGCCTTAGCACACTAATGTCTGAATTTTATATTAACTGTCAATAAAACAATCTCTCTCACAATATCATTAATATGACACCTCCTCGATATAAATTAACCGTGGTAAATTGTGTCAAGTATGAAGAGAAAACCATAGTTTGAAGAAATTTGACAAATTATGAGATATATTTTATTGGCCTTTTTTTTTTTGACATTCCAAGTAAGGCATTGAATGAACATTTTAATTGTTGCTATATTTGAGAGAGAAATAAATTGTTAATTATAAATTGACGATGCTTTGCGCTCAGAAATTAATTTAATCTTGATTATTTAATATTTAATCAGTTAAGGACGAATTTAATTTACACCTCTTCCCTTACAAATGTTTCCAGGATCGCGCGAAAATCTTTGACTTAAAAGTCCTCTATGATTTTAATCGTAACTGTGAATTTACCATTCCTTATTTAAAGAAAATAAAAAATGTATATTGAGATAAAGACTATTAAACATAGTAATGTTTGTTCATAAAATATAATTCTATTCAGTTCTTCATCCCGCAGTATCGATCAGCTTTCTCAGAGATAGGTAGCAAACTATGGATTTGTGCAGTCATGAAAAATGTACGGTAGAGAGACTCTGAATCTCTATTACTTAAGGCTTTTGCTTAAGGTTATTTATTTTTTAAAAGTAGTTCAGTTACGTAGAAAACATTTCTTGCGATTTATTAGCATTAAGTTTCTAGAACAAAACAATTAACAAGAGTAGTCTTGACTTAAGCTGAGTTTATGTTTGCCAAAAGTGTCAGTAATATCATCCTAGACCAAGGTTTAAAGAATTTAATTTTTCAAGTTAATGGCCATATTCTGCTGCAACAGTTCATTGGGACAGAGTATCTACTGGCTTCCGCCCATCTATTAAGAGAATCAGACTATATTCCATATTCGTTACAAAGTAAATTTTATTATAACGAATCCATGACTTCAAGTTTACATGGACTCAACAAACACTCGCCTTAAAACGAGCGATAACCCGAACAAATCTCTGAGAATCTGTGATAAAAGTTAGATCAGCTTACAATTGTACTATCCTGGAGTATTACTGAATAAAACGCTACAATTGAAAAAAAAAAATAAAAAATACAAAAGCTACGCAAAAGAGTGAAATCTCTTGAAATGGTCCATCCAACAGATGGTTGAGCCATAAGCAGTTATCAGATATTTTGTACACAATATAAGCATATTCATGAAGGGGTCGAATATGTTCGATAAACAGATATCAAGAGGGGCTAACACAATAGAGACTAGATAACGGTGGGTGTTTGATGCCGGTGAAAACTCTGCTCGCATCAACTATTGTTTACTCCATGTCATGTATACATTAAACTCAGACACGGCTGGCTCGTCACCCGTCAGGCATCTGCCTACATTATCGGCCTACAACCCCTCTTCAAACCCATATAACAAACACCATCTCAATCCAACCCCAACACACACTTTTTTTGCCAGTTTACATATGCAGACTTTAGTGTATGGTGATTTTATTTAAAGGATGTCTCTTAATTATACACGAGTTCCCAATACGAAATTGCGTAAATCCTTCATTAATATACTAAAATTAAAATAAAAAATAGATGTGCAACCCCTACATTCTTTATGTACAGTCCTTTAAAAGTAAACATAAATCCTTTTTAAGAAGAAGCATAAGAAATTGGAATGAGTCATTAGCCTATTTCGGGAGATTATCGTGAAAGAAATATCATATTGAACCGCACGACTTACAGATTTGAGAAGTTTTTAGCGGATTTCCCTCAAGGGAATTCACCTATTGAGGTCGTACTCAACGCGATTTTCTAAAACATTTCTTCAAAAATTTCTATCGATCCTACCTAAGAAATGACGAAAATGAGGTCCGTTGTTTGATCGTAACCAAACTCGATATTTATATGTTTTATGTAAAAAGACAGATCAAGTTCATTAATGGCTGAAAACGGACCAGTGGGAGGGGGGTTTAGAGGGGGATTTTCGAAAATTTGAAATATCTCTGTTACCATACGTTGGATCAAAAAATTGTATAGAACCAATATTATTGCAGAATTAAATTTAATATAAATATTGCTATTTACATTTTTTCTCTATCTTGAATATTAACCGAGATATTTGCATAATTCAGTTTTCAATCTTCAGCAAACCCCCACTTCTACTCATGTGACATAAACAATACTCTGTTATGTAATAAACCTCATTATTCGAAGCTTAAATACCATAAATTGTTTTTAAGAGATCTTTATTATACGAGATAAATGCAAATATGTTATGGTGGCCCCCTCCCCTTCTTAAGTTCTTGGACTACTAAAATTTGATTGATTGAGATAAAATTTATTCTGATCCATTATAAATTACAGTACTAAATATAGTAAAGAGTTTTCATTAAAATTAATATGTTATATTCTGATATATTTCCGTAATTGTTCTTCTTTCCTGTGAAAAGTTGGCGCACTTGTTTGTTTACGTTTGAGGTGCTTCCCGTTGGAGATTTCTTATTATCGTTTGTATTTATTCACTGGATGTAGACGGTGCTATTGTGTTACCAGTATGTAAATTAATCTATTGGTAAACTTCACGTGGGAAATCTGCTTAGTTTACGCAGCCCCTGCGCGACGGACTTTTAATTTGTTTAAAAAGAATTATTTTATGTTCTATTTATGATTACAAAGCAATATCTTATTATGGCTATCAGACAAATTTATAGAGATTTTTTATTTTAGCATTTTCCTTGTCCACACAAGAAAAATGCTAAAATAAAAAATCAAGCAGAAAAATATTAGGGTGATTTCCGGCAAGGAAAACATTCCGACCACAGTTCCACAAGGATGTACGGTTGAATTAATTCGATGTCTCTTTTAATGTCCATCTTCTTTAGCTTAATAGGTGTTCAAAACACATCAGTTTAAGACGATGAAGTAGCACCGCTGAAAAACTGTATATATTAGTCGAATAATAATATAGGTCTTTCAATTTATTCATAGATCTTAGTGAGCTGGAACGTACGTACTGTTTATAAAAATTACTAAGAGTTGTTGAACAATTATTTGGGATTCTTGGTGAATGGCATATTTTTGGGGTAATTAATTCTCAGACTCTCAATATATGGTTCAAGTTGATTCCTTTTTATTGTAAATAGGATAACGCCGTGTTGTTTAATAGCAGACCGCGAAGTAGAAGTATGTTAATATGCTTTGGTAGTAAATTCAAATGTGGGAGATGTTAAATAATAATGGCCAATTCAAGATGCTCACAAAATTTTTTGAATGCTGTTGCTTCTAGTTCCAGAATGTGAAGACAATTTTAGAAATCTAGTTTATCACTGGAATTTCTTTTGGCTATTGGGCTTTAATATTTTTTCCGTAATAAACTTCCGTGGTCTGTAATGTACGAAGTTTACATAAGTTATTACATTGTTAAATAAGTGGCTTTTCCACTGTAGTTTATTAGCAGATTTTCCTTCAGAGAAATCCGCTATTGAGGTCGTACTCATGACACGATTTTCTTCAAATGTCCATAGACACTAAACTAGGAGATGACGAAAATGAGGTCCGTTCAAAATTATATATATATATATATATAAGGGGAGAATTTTGTAAATTCAAAATATCTTCGTTACTAAACGTCGTATTAAAAAATTGTATAGAACCAATCTTATTGAAAATTAAATGTGCCATAAACAATGTTGAATACATTTATTCTCAATATTTAATATTAATCGGGATATTTGCATTCTTCAGTTTTCAGCCTTCAGCAAACTCTTGTTGCATAAACAATAATCTGTAAATATACTAATAAAATAAACCATTTTATTTGAAGTTTAAATGCCAAATATTGTATTCTAGAGACCTTTATTATACGAGGTGCATGAAGAATATGTACTGTTGACCCCCCCCCCCCCATCTAATGTTCTTGAACTTCTAAAATTTGAGGGATTGAGATAAAAGTTATTCTGATTCATTATAAATTACAGTCCTAGATATTGTAAACAGTTTTCAATAAAATTAATATATTATATTCCGGTATATTTCAGTAATTGTGTTTTTTGGTGAAGAATATTAAGTTGTTAAGCTCTGAGAGGTTGGCAGACTCATCTGTTTACAATTCACACGCTTTCCGTTGGAAAGTTTTTAAAATTGACTGAAATTTTTCTCATTACTGTTAGCATTTATTCACTTAATAATCACGATGGTCGTAAGTGTTACCCGTATGTTGATTTATCTTTTGCAAAACTTCACGATGGAAATCTGTTTAGTTTATGCAGCCCCTGTGTGACGAACTTTTTTGATGGTCTGTTTGGTGGTATTTTATTTCGTTTCAAAGTAAAAAAAAAAGCGGTGAGATCTTATTATGCCAGAAGCGTTGTTGGGTGTTTGTGAATGGACGTCATAAGGCGTAGATTCTTCATTGAAAACAGTGGATAACTTGACAATGGAGAAAGAGTTTGATAAAATGGTTTGATGTTTAGTGATAAGAGGAATAAGAGTGTGAAGGAATATAAAGGGTAGAGGGAGGGAAAGCGTCCTTACAAGTTATTTATAGGAGGGACGGGAGGAGGCTTGTGGATGGGAGGTCGAATAGACTTGGCCCCCAACTGTTGCCCTGCCTCCGGTGTCCGGACCCGAATAACAATGGCCGGTAATGCGATCGAAATAGTGTCCCGGGAGAGCCGTCAGTCCCTTTGGATTGGTCGTCTGGTCGTTATGGGAGAATTAGCGGCCCAAACCACCTACCGTCAAATCCATTTCTACCATTTAGCCAGGCCGCCGCAACTACCAACCCTTACAACTATCCAATCTTCTTCAATCGATAGTGTTAGCTCCTCCGGGAAGTATTGCCTTCCCTACTGACTGAACAACGAATCAAACTGCTATGGATACCAGCACACTCCGGAATTGGAGGAAATCAGGCTGCTGATAAAGCAGCAGCTCATATTGGAGGGACCAAACTTCATGTCTATGAGCACCTGGCTGAACGGTCCATAAAAGCTAGAATCCAATGTGGAAGAAAGGTCCGCTCACAAACAAATTACGAAATATAAAAGATTCCCCAGGGACATGGAACAGTGACTTAAGAAGCATTCGACAAGAAGTGGTAGGGACTATCAGGATCCGCATAGGCCACACACTTAATAACTAAAGATCACCAACAGCAGTGCGAAATATGTGTTCCATTCACAATACTCCACCTTATAGGGGAATTTTAATCTGTTCAAAGAATTTTTGAAGATTTCCTAAAAACATAAATTTGGCTTTACAAGACACTTCACAATCAGTAAATAGAACCATTTCTTTAGTAAAGAAGCTATCTCTATTCAATAAAATTTAGGTATGATGTAATTTAGTAAGACCGAATATTCATTTATGAATTGAAAAAAAAAATGTATGTATTTATGTGAACATGTGTATATACACAGATACAAAGTAACCACAACAATAAATTATTCGGGCTCATGTTAGCCATGTGAGTTAAAGCGTTGACCTTAACCCTTTCCACTCCAAGGCTGTTTTTGTTTTTATTCCACCAGCTCCACGCTAAAATTACGTTTTTTTACTTTTAGTGTTTTCCCTAAATCCTTCCTGTTTTAAAATTTTCCGCAAAAAGAGGTATTACCACCATGCAGACTATCACGCGACAGTGGAGCTAGTGGAACAAAATCAGTGTCGAGTGACACTCGACATTGGAGTGGAAAGGGTTAATCTTACATGGCAAACCTAGAGTGGCGAGTTCGACTCTCGCCTGGGCAATAGAAATTTATTTAGTGACGAAATTCATTAAATAAAATCTTTAGTCCTATCCTGACTTTTAAAGGGTGGTAACCTGTAGATAACATGTCCTAATTAGCCTTAGTTGCAAAAAGTGGGCGTTAAAAAATAAATAAATTATACACTTCCTAAAGGATATAATATCCACGATGTTAATTGCCAAAACAAATAATCCTACCCCCCCCCCCTCCCTATTGACAAAAATCGACGCGTACGAGTTCAACCTTATTTTTTAATCTTTGTTCATCGAAAGTGGTTTAAAAAGGATTCCTAAAGGACAATTGATATGTCTCATAGAATACAAATTAGGAACTTGCTCTAAAACATTGGGCCATTAAACGACATGGCAAACTATATATCTGTGACGCCAGAGTGGTCGAAATCTATATTGAACACTAGTTAAGAAACATTACTGGGAGCATGATAGAGTAATAAAGGAATCAAACTCAAGAGAATAATGCACTAATGGCCTTTGTTAACAATTTCAGAAAATGGAATGACGCTGATGTATTGATACCTATTAAGCATGGACTGCATTAGATTCAAGGCACATTATCATCCTTTTAACAATTTTAATAAACGTTTTTAGTGGGATGATATTTTATTTAACCGTGTAGACAGACATATCATTTGTTTTTATTTACATCATTTCCATATAAAGAGAAGTACATATTTATACATCTGTTTGTTGAAAAGAATTGCCTCGGCGTCTGAAGTTTGCGGCTGAATGTTTATTATAATATTATTAAAAACTTAAATAAAACTTGTATGACAGTTCAATTATTGTTTCTATGATATATATAAATTTTCTCTTTATTAATGTGTAACGTTTGTACCCGAGGTTGAACCCAAAGAAAGTACCTCAATAATGAAAGTGCCTACGCTGCTTTATGTAATGGAGAATTGTTTGAGGGTCACCTCCAAGGTCTAAATATGGATATATTCCTTTAGAAAAGATTTTATACCCCAGTCACATTATGAATTACTTTAAAAGGTAAATTAGATCAAACCAACTGGCCCAAAAATTATGACAAAGTGTTAGAAACCACCTTACCCAGTTTCCCTAAGCATCGACCCATGGCCTTGGTATATTTTTCTCTCACTCAGGCTGGCACACATTTCAGTCTATACCTGTCAAAGTCTCACAAGTTCGGGAAATAACTACCTTCAAGAATTTTCACGTAGTTAATATTCATCTCCATAATAAAGTATAGAATGTTTATGTGTTAAAAACGGAAAAACTTATCAGTTTTAAAAATATATCCAAAGGAGTAGTTTTTCAATAATAGAATGACGAAATCTACCTTTAATGCTCGAAAAAATGAAAAGGACTGATGAAAAAAAGAAGAAGGTATTTCTTTCTTTTTTAAAGGAAGAAACGTTAATACGTAGGGAGGTGTTGTCTTATTTTTGTATTTTATAGCCAGAGAAGGATAGAAACGAAATTTACTGCCTGTTTTAGTGTCTTTATCCTGGGCCCATTAGGTTATAAACAAGATCAGACGCATTAAAAATGAAAGGATTTATTTTGCGCGAGGAACACAGCACGTTCATTAAGGTTTTTTTTTTATTACTTGAGGTGTATACCGACTTGAGCAAACATCAGACTTTACGGTTTTTAGTGGCCGTCTCAAGATTTATAATAAAAAGTAGTGATCGTCATTTATTGTTATTATTATTTTCATGAGCGAGTAGATGTTTTATTTACCTTCATTGACACAGAAGCTGAAAAGAGTTCATTAGCCCACAAATGCCTTTAAAGACAAAATAATATAAAATTAAAAATTTCCGCACCAAGAAAAAATAATCAAACGAAGAGGTATCACAAAGCTTAGGCTTATATTTAAACTTATACCTACGCATAAATATATATATATATATATTTATATATATATATATATATATATATATATATATATTAACTTTTATTGGTAGTAAATGACAAGGCAGTATCCTGGATCCTACAGTACGATTCGTGACGGAAAAAGAGAAGAGAAATCTGATATTTACATATATATCAGAATTTTCTTTTTTCACTTCAAAAACTTCATTATATATATATATATATATATATATATATATATATATATATATATATATATATATATGTGTGTGTGTGTGTGTGTGTGTGTGTGTGTGTATAAGCCGTGCCTCGACTACATTCGGGGAAAAAAATATGAATTCACAGAATAGACCATCAAAGGGTTACTTCTTGGAGATTACAAAGTACCATCTCCAACCATTGGGGCTTACGATCGTCTTAAGGAATATGTCAACAAACATTTTAGAATCCTTAATTAGGTTTATAATCATTTATATAAAACAGAAATTAAGAATTAACTGATCCCGCAAGTCCTACTGGGAACTAATAAAAAAATGTCACATCAATATTCAAAAATAATATAATAATATTGCTCTGACAATGAGGCTGACCCCTTAACAGGATGGAAGCCACAAACTACAACTGTGGTCATGTTAGACACCTCAAGGTCAATGAAACTATTTTCCTCGTTTAATAATAAAAGCTCATTAGTTATTTACTGAAGGCCTCCTCCGTCATTAAAATAAAGTATGTAATATATATATATTAGAGACGTGCATATCTTGATTGAAACTGGAATTGGGAGATTGCGAGTCGAATCGATCTGTAAAAGTTAAAGGGAGAAGAGAAGGTGTTAAGGTGGGGGTGAGAAGTTGTGTGCAAGTTGCCGGCACATAACTAACTTTGCCACCTCGATCCGAACATTCCCGCAGTGGTTTGGCCAGCCATCGTTTGTCATCCCAACCAGTCGGCCTGTTACACTTTTGCAACCCAAATATATTATGACTCTGAAAAAGGAATATCTTTACTCATTATTATCTACATCTGAATATGAAATTTGGTCCCGCTACACAGTAGTGTGACCAAGTTCCTACAAGTAAATATAAAAATCCAAATTAGTTTTTGTCAAATATCTCTAAAACCAATAAAACTACTGCCACTTCCACCTACGACACAAATTTTACCTACACCTACTAACCTATATGCAAGAATAAGACTATATTCAATGATGCATTATCGAAAACATTATTTAGTATAAAATGAAATGAAGGGTCTTTTTTACTTTACTCACACCAGATAAATCTTATCTTTAGATTTTTAGATTAGATTTTTATTTAATTGAGTATATTACAGCCTGCATTTAAATGCATTTGGTAATCTGCGATATGTACAATACAATAGTTCCTCCATCACTCTTGACAGTAGTCACACCCTTTCACCACAATGAGAGGAGCAGCCACTCCCAGCCTGGCAAGAAGTCAAGAGCTAAGGAGGAATGACAGTTATAAGAAGAAATCAGCCACTGCTATTACTTCACATTACACTTGTAGGAGATCTCTGGGCCATTGTCTCTTGAGGCGCCGCGGAGGGGAATATGGATGAGTGGTACTGGAAAGGGATAGGACTTCTGGATTAGGACGATTGGATATTATTTTATCTAAAAATTATAAATAAAAAATAATTTTATACAAATGTGAGTTAAATACAGTTCAGGTATAGTGCTCCCAGAAATTAGCCCCTCTATATGGATACTAAAGAGAGGATACGATAGATAAATTTCCCTCCAATGCTGAGTGGCAGGCTTTGGCCCTTCATGGGGTGTTGAAACAAAGATGTTTACATAGAAAATGTGAAACTGTAATTTAGTGTCATAAATGTTCATTTAATATAATTCGATGAAGTTCAGTAAAATGGCTGTTAGGCTACAGGCAACGAGCCTACACAAGTCAAGATGAATGTGTAAATAAGTTTCGACATTAAAACAGTCGGCTTTCCCTCTCGCCGAATACGGCAACGGCGGAGGGAACAAAGGGAAAAAGAAACGGTGGCAGATTGTCAACGAGGTTAAGTCGTTGACAGCGTGTCAGAATTAGCAGTGACAAAAATTGGCCTAGGGGGGGGGGGTGGAGGGATGGGCAGCGTTTATTGGCTGTAATCTGTTTAAAGAGCGGAGCACACTGCGCCAGAGAGATAAAGAGAGTTTAAGTGGCGGCATTCATCAAGGAGCGAGAGAGCGAGGATAAAATTGATTGAAGTGTTAACCCTATCATTGATTATGCAATTATCGAGGAGGGAGAGAGTAATGGTTTAGCGCGCCGTGTGGCCAGCAGTCAACACCGATCCTCTACCACTACCATTTTTCGTGAATGTCGCTTCCGTGTGTATCCGCCTCCTCACGCAACGCTTTTTATTAGCCAGATCCGACTCCAGATAGCCCAAACTAACTTCGATTAGTACCGCTTCCACTTGCTCAAAACTTATAAAAAATTTTATTGAACATAATGCTCTTAACCATTTATTTATTTATTCGCAAATTCATTTAATAGAAAATAAATCATTTCTAAAGGAAAATAAATTAAATATTACAATAAAGAGCTAAAACTAAGTATATACAAAAGATATTACAAATTTAGCTTTCTTCTTACTGTTGGGCAAATAAAAAGTTCGTCACGCAGGGGATGCGTTAACTGAGAAGATGTGCGCCACGTATTTTCATTTATCTCAAAACTTAAAAGTTCAATGAGAACAATATATTCAAGCTTCAAATAAAGTACTTCATAATAAAATAGAATATAGTTAATATGAGATGAGTAGGAGTGGGGCTTGACTGAAGACAGAAAACTAAAAAATGCAATTATCTCAGTTAATAATCAAGTGATAAAATGTACATAACAACATTTATAGAACATTATGTTTGCAATAAGATTGGTTATATACAATTTTTCAAGCCGAGATAACTGAGATATTAGGAATTTACGAAATTCTCCCCCTCTATCCCCCTATAAGTTGTAATTATATTGCCTTTTATGAATATATTAAGTGAGATCAATTATCATTTAAAACTGAAAAATATTAAAACCTCCATCCGTCCTTGGAAATATTCGACAAGAGACAACAGAAGAGATGAAGCCGTATAAGCAAGACTCCGAATAGGGCACACAAGATTTGTGAGAAGTGTAACACAGACTTGACTGTCTACCAAATATTAATGGAATGCTAAAAGTATACAGAAATTCGAAACGAATGCAATATTTCCAATGATATAGAAGTGGCCCTAGGAGATGACTCCACAAAGCTAGATAAATTGTTTAATTTTGTAAAAACTACGAATGTATACAAAGAAATTTAAATAAAAAGTTTTCTGTGTCCTCGTTTATATTGTTAAAATGGCGATATGGATGAGGATACCAAAACGTGAGTTATAGATATTACAGGGCGATGATAACCTAGTAGTTTTTCGCCCTAAAACCCTACGAAACAAACAAACATTTATCATTTAACATTTTTTGTACAAGAATAATTATTGATATTTTTACTATACGAAAGCTATAAAATGTAGGGTTTTGTCACTTAAGATTAAACAGATATATTTGAAAGCTTCAAGAAAAATTAATACACTTAGAATTCATTAACAGTCACAAATTGTGCCGCGAATGTAAATTGTCGCCCTCTGATTTAGACTTACAAGAGTAGACAAGTTAATGCATTTTACGGATAAAACGACTTTACCCTAATTATGCATATGTAGTAATTAGTAAATAATGTATTCCGTTGGGACAGATGCAAATTTAATGAACGGTTGTTCATTAAACCTCTCGAATCAATAAGCTATTTTAGAAACAAGTAATTCAAAATTTACCAGGACAGATGAGCTTTTGTAGAGCGTACACAATGTTTGGAACAGTTTAATGTTACAAGTACCAAGGAAAAGTGGTATTAATGAAAAGAAAAAAATACATATATTAATTACCAGGCATTAACGGGAGCAGAAATTATTATTTTGAAATTTGGGGAAAACGATCAATGAGTGATCAGGTGGTAATTGAATTGTAGATTAGTTTAAATTTGCCTGAATTTAATGAACAAAATATAAAGTATTGTGTGGTTAATACTCATGAAAATTTCATACGGTTTAAATGAGGAAATTTTCACCGAATCAACAGGAACTTCCTATGACTGTCAAGAGTTTTCCACAAATACATAATGGAATGATTTAACAATGGCCAATTATTTTTATAATTTTATTAGTTTGCCTCAACGGGAACCGTTGCTCAGAAATTATTTAAATTAAATTATATAAATGTTTAAAAATCTCGCGGGACACATAATTTTCTCTCTGGTTTCCTCCAAAGCTGAAATATGTATACATTGAACAAACAGTAACGAAAACACTTCTTTATGTCAAATTGAAAAAAACTTTATATTTATTTTTTCTAAAGGTATCTTTCTGATCATTTTGTGATGAATGTCCGTCTTGGATAGTTTGTCGCAACTTCGTAAACAAAGTTATAAGATTTCCAATTTGTCATTAGTCAAAATGTGTTTCAGGACAGAATGAAAATATTCAGTACCTGCATGAAAAATGATACTGAACTCAGTCTGTTTCTCGTAAGCTAAAAATAAAGCCAGAAGTCTTTCACACGAGTGCTGCGTAAACTAAGCAAATTTCCCGCTTCTTGCAATAACAGGCTGATATCATCTCTCATTGATTTCTATATTTTCTCCCATAATGAGAAGTCTATGATAACCGGACTTGGAATTTAAACAGCCATGAAATTTTCAATGTTCCGCTTGGTTATCGAGAAACTATTGTGATAAAATATTGTGGGGTTAACTGAAAACTAAAAAAATACAAATAACTCATATAATATTTGATTTGAAGATTAAATGTATACCGGAGAATTGCAAATAACCATTAATGAAACGAACAATAAATTGGTTTCGGATGTGAAGTATAATGGAATGGTTTTCAACTACGATCCAACTTCCGGGGCGTATATATCTTTCACATACTTTACACAAACAGCGGAGTGGAACTCAACAACTTTTAGAGCTTAAAATACTACACACCATCACGTAAGCTGTTATGAACAGACAAATGCGGCTTAGGTTGGAGAATAATTAATTAAATGAATAAAGGTTTCCGCTTATTCATTATTAGCATATTTTCCTTGAGGGAAATAAGCTATTGAGGATCTACTGCTGTCGAGATCTCTGATACTCTCAAATGTACTAAGACTCCACCTAGGACATTTATTTGTAAGTGTGAAGTAGACACAGGAGGTTAATTTTTGCTCGGTAGCTATGCAAATTAATATTTAACGTATAAAACTATGAATCGTCTATATTCGATTCTTTCCTTAAGAATCAAAAATTCTTAATATCTACGTTTTTATGAACAGAACAGAAATGTAGCGTTATTATGTGCAGAACAGAAATGTAGCGTTATTATGAGCAGAATAGAAATGTAGCGTTATTATGAGCAGAACAGAAATGTAGCGTTATTATGAGCAGAACAGAAATGTAGCGTTATTATGAGCAGAACAGAAATGTAGCGTTATTATGAGCAGAACAGAAATGTAGCGTTATTATGAGCAGAACAGAAATGTAGCGTTATTATGAGCAGAACAGAAATGTAGCGTTATTATGAGCAGAACAGAAATGTAGCGTTATTATGAGCAGAACAGAAATGTAGCGTCATTATGAGCAGAACAAAAATGTAGCGTTATTATGAGCAGAACAGAAATGTATCATATAACCAATCATCAACATAGCTTTTTTACAGTTTCTCCTATTTCGTAAATTTACAGATTTTTCGCCTTAAATAATCTCAGAGGAACTATTCACTTTAGAATAGAAAACTGACTTAGCCGCAAATATTTAAATTTGTTTCTCAGATAACAAAACCAGATGCCATTATTGTGTATGTAACAGATACAAAACCGATAAGAGGGACAAATGTTAACCATCGGACCATTTTTTTATACTGACATCTACACCAAAAACCGACTTACCATATTAACTATATTAACTATTCATCCACTATGTCACGGACATCTTATCTAAGCTCAATGTGAAGCATTGTTGGACATTTACTTTGTGAAACATTGTACATGAATGAATTCATGATGTGACGTCACCAATTCTATGCTCAAGACTGCTCAATTATTTTTTGCCACATTCAATATCAATTCTTACTTTCGTGTGAAATGGTCACGTTAATAGTCAAAATAGGGGCTAGGGTGATTAAGATGCAAAACCATACATTTATCTGTTATAATTTGTCTAAATGAAAATGTTATAGGTTGTTTTATACTCATTTGCTGATAATACATTACAAGTTTTATAACAGTAGTAGTGTCATGTGGATTACTCAAATTTTTGTCGGGCGTTTCAACCCCCCTCTGATGAAGCTGGTGGGAGCACCGGAGAAATAATGTAGATGATTCACATTACAATGTTGGGGCTAATAAAAGAAATGTCATCTGCTTAAAATTAATAACAAACTAAAGTTCTTCAATTGCCGTTAGATAGATTTTTCCCTAACTCAAATATTAACAGAATAATCTGTATTCCTTTCAGTTTTCATCTCCCCTCCCCCCACCCCACCACTCTTACTCATGAGATTTCCAATGACAACTTCTCACGTCATGGTTAATTTCCACGTTGTGTTTATATAGGTTTCAGGGCTAAATAGCAGCACGTGGAAAACCCAGCTTATAAATCACTATTGCTAAGTAAAAATTTGAGATTAGACTGCCAGATGTCATTCTCAGCGTGCCTTTCCTGCAAGGGGGACATTTTCATAGCTTTTGGAGTACACGTGGACACACTTTTTATATATTCACGCTAGCACGTATACGCAAACGAACACCGCAGCAAATTGCACAATACAAAACTGAAACATGAGAGATATCATACTATTGGCAAGGACAAAAATAAAAACCTTAGAGGGTTATAACAAAGGGGAAATATTTACTTCTCAGAACCTATTCCTTTTTTGACTCCTAACAACAACTTTCTCAGATTTGGGTAAACCTTTAAAGCTGTGAAAAGTTTATTTGAAGAGTTTCAGAAGATTACGGATAAGGGGGCTGAGGTGAAGATTCCCGGGAGGGGGGAAGCTCAGGAAGAAGGCAAGAAAAAGTTTATCCCCTTGTGTGGTCGGAATTAGAAAATTCTTCAAACTAATTCGAGAAGGCAGAGTTCAGTAGCTTTTTTATTTTTTAAGAAAGGAATTGTGAATTCTCCGTAATCCGCAGATATAGTTAGTATCCTTTACTCTCTTCTACAGATTCAGTGGAATGGTCTTATAATTAATAGCAATTTTTGGCAGATTTCATATTAATGATAAGACTAAATGTATGACGAGTTTTGAACACATCATTGTGATTAAGCTCCAAGACCAATTTCAACAATCATCAATACAAATTTCAAAGTGAACGAAAACAATTTGCCATTTACCTCATGTTATTGGAGGAATAGATCCTGAAATTAGGAAATAAATTTGATTAGTAGAAAGCCTGCTTAACAAACATGTCAACCGAAGAATGAATTTATTTGCTTATTATTTTTTTCTAATTTCTTTTATGATTTTTGTTTATTTGTCCATAAAACAACTAATTGTTAATATATCAAAAATATATTAAGAAGTACTATGGGAAGTATAAAATTCCATTTTTCAGGGCATATGATCTGGATTACTGCCAACCTCTAACAGAAAGAAAAACAATTACTGAATTATGTCTGACTATAACATATTAATTTTATTGAAAACAATTTACTACATGTAGCACTGTAAATTATAAAGAATCAGAATAATTTTTATCGCAATCAATCATATTTTAGTAGTCCAAGAATTTAAGACGGGGGTGCGGGATCACCAGAACATATTTGCATGTATCTCTTATAATAAAGGTTACTTGAAAACCATATTTAGTATTTAAGCTTCGAATAATGTGTTTCATTATATAACAGAGTATTATTTAAATAACATGAGCAGAAGTGGGAGTTTGCTGAAGGCTGAAAACTGAAATTGTAGATTTCTCAGTTAATATTCAATTTAGAGAATAAGTGTATATGATTATATTTATAGTAAATTTAATTTTCAATAAAATTGGTTCTATACAAATTTTCGATCCGACGTATAGTAACGGAGATTTTTCGAAAATCCCCCCTCTTTACCCCCCTCCCACTGTTCTGATTGCAGTCATTAACTAACTTAAGAGACATTCAGTCATTGCGAGAGTTAAGAGATATATGTAATTTTGACAGACCTCATTTTCGTTATTTCTTGGGTATGATCGATGGACAGACATTTGAAGACATTTTTCGAAAATCGCGTCATGAGTACGATGTTAATAGGAGATTTCCCTTTAGGGAAATCTGCTAAAAAGTAATTAATTTTGTCATTGAATGTGATCAGATATGTCTTACCTTCCATCACAGTAATGGCTTAGAATTCAAATTATGAAAATAAGCCATACACTTAGCCTATTAGGAACACTGCCAGCTTACAGAATTAATTTTTTAATTTTTTTGTAATCAGGAAAGCAGTAGATACACATAATATATATATATAGCAGCTTACCTTATAAAAGCGTATCCTTTGTCTTTGAATACTCTAATCTCCTGTATTGTGCCGTAGGGTGCGAACGTCTTCTGCATCAACTCTTCAGTGAGTCCATTCGTCAGACCTCCACAGTACACCGTACAATTCGTAGGACTCGACTGGTTGTATACTTCGTCGAAAGTCAGCGGCTTTGCGTTCGCTGAAAATAAAGCAATTAACTAATAAAACAAGCTTATAACAAAGAAAAGAAAAGATATAGCAAATTATTTCGAAGATAGATTACTTTAGAGGGAGAAATTTCCGTCACCTCGACAAAAGGTTCCTTGATTAAAATAGTATTCTTGATAATGATAACGAAATATAGCACAATAGTATAAAAATATCATAAATATAAATTATTAATAGGTTATTTTATTTTTCAATTATTGTTCATAATTAACGTCCACGTTTTTATATAAAGACTAATCTACCTCGAAACAACTATTTCTAGTGCTCTTAAGAATTTCCTGTTGTCCGTTTGGAATTCTATCTCATCAACCAGAATTTCCTTCTATAACAAATTTAATATTAAACAGATCACAGTTTGCTCTCTTGTGAATACATTAGAACTTTATACACGTTAAACCGAAAATATTTCCCTCAAATTCCAAGTCAGTTGGCCTTAAAACTCAAAATATCGGAATGCTTTTATTTTACTACTACTTAAATTAATATAAATACGCAATCAAGTAAAGTAAAAAATCGGAATCAAGTCTGTATTTGAAAGAACTAGAGCATATTCATCCATTATTTATTTTGTATTAGTATTATTCACCTAAGAGAAATGTGATTCGAAAAATATATTTCTTCACTGTCAATCAGGGACATTTCTACATTTTAATTCATTCCATTGAACAAATGAATACTGGTCATAAATCATTATATCGCAATGAAAGCCAATGCAATTGAATATGCTCTTCTCAACAGCCTGGTAGTCTGCGTTTTGGATTCGCTATTATCTTGTTTATGTTATTTTTCCCAATTTTGTTACCAGTCTCCTCCCCCATATTGCTTAAGTTTTGATATAAAAAATGTTATTAGATGAACTTTATTTCGGTTTTTTAAATTTAAAAAAAAAATACTTCTTCTGTAAGACGGAGTCCAATGTTCGGAAGACAACTTTTGGTCCCTCAAACTCGTGACATTATTAGAATACGGAGAATAATAAATTAAATAAATGTAAAAATTATAATAGATTTTTTGGTAAAACTGGTTCTACCAAAAGGTCAATGTCAAATACAATAATGGTTAAATACCTCGTGCAACAAAGGTAATGCAATCGTCATATTAGGATGGGAAACGAAAGTTATTTGTTTCTACCGCAAGGGGGAGTAACAGCAATTTTACGCCATAAAACCATCAACCTCCTATTGTCACTACCTGCTTCAGAAGCAAGAGAAATGACACGATGGCAGGTGATGAAAAAGAAATGATTAAATTAAGTTAATCCAAACTTTTTTTTCCATCTGTAAACAACGTTTTGCTTTGTTAAAATAACAATCAAATTATGATGTAAATGTTTTCCTTTTTTTTTTTTATTATTGCAGTGTCTTCTTACAACGCGATACTAATGTTCCTAGGAGCTAGAGCACGATCAATTGCTATTACATCGTTTTTGAATAATTTAGTAGTTTTTTAATGGATCCTCTGTTGATCCAAAGCTAATATAACTTTTGTTCAGCAAAACTTTAAACTCCATTTACAAGAGAGATATCATGGACGCAAAACGTTAAACTCAAATAATAATTAATAAATAACTTTTATTATAAAATAGAAAAAACTCCAATAATTTTAGGAGGAGTGTAATTTGGAAATAATGTGATGTAAAATGCCGGAATATGAAATAATATAAAGAAGCTTATGAAAACAATAAAAAGGATGGTAAAACAGAGATCATGAATAAAAGGTATTAAAAGTTTTAAAACATTCCCATTGAGTATGTTTGAACAGTACTAGGAGTTCAATTTGAAGAATAACTCTGTAAGACTACAAAAAAAAAACAAATAAAAAAAAAGTGAGAGGGAGAGAGAAAAAATACTTGGAAAAGGGTCCCATCCACGATATACGGAGCTCACTGAAATTCATTAGTTTCAAAACGTATTTGTTCATCTTTTGTAAACGTCCGTTTTCAACAGTTGGGCGGCTCGTTTAAAACCACAATGGCTCATGTTTGTAATGGAGCAGAGCCTGGCCGAATGGCGGAGCCCTGTGTGCTTATGTGAACGAATAATTAATGAATTTCAGTGGGGCATTGTTGAAGGACCGTTGTTGAGCGATAGCCACTAGCGAGGCTGGAGCTCATTATGTGCGACTTGAGAGCGGGCTTCGGCAGGTGGGGAGTGAGCCGTTCTTGAATATAGTCCGCTCTAAGTGGTAGCTACAATAAACCAGTTTGCCAACACAATACCTCCACCTTTACCGGCTTAATGCTCTAGACCGAGTTTCGATTTGGCAAGTTCGGAGAACGACCAACGAAACCGATTATCCTCTAGTTGCCAACTTCCGCCTTTTAAGCCCCACTCTAGGCTAAGAAAGTCATTCTATAGCCAAATGAAAGAAAATACCATTGACAAAAGTGATTCCTGGAAAGACAAAGTATTACTGGGCACAATTAAATCGTAAAAAAGAATGGACATTTTTGAATAAGCTAAGGAATACATAATGATAAATCTAATAAAAAGTGACTTATCACATAAAAAGACCGGCTCGCAGGGGATGATGCAATAACACTAATCATGAGACATACTTTTCTCTATTGTACGCTCTTTGTAAACATGACGTGGAAATTAAACATTATATGACATTCGAGATTTAATAGCTTCATGAAAGAAAACGTTTCTGTGGAGAGGGGGTTTATGAAAGTCTGTAAAAGGAAAGATACATAACTCCGATAAAATTCAAGTTCAAGAGCAACATGCTACACAATTATAGAAGGTAGCACTTTTCGCTGACAATCTATTATCAAACGTATTTTTTATAAATATATGTTTCAGTTCGTATCTCCCTGCTCTACTAATGTGGATTGCACCAAAACATGTTTATGCAGTTTGAGTAAAGTAAGAGAAGAATTTCTCTCAAATCATTTACGTAAAACATTAATTAAATATTAATAATTTAAAATATAAATTACATTTCAGGAGATTTGTTTTAAGGGGTAAGGATAATATTCAGGTTAGACTCATAAGTTCAACCACTAGATCTTATCCCTCCCAGATGAGAAAAGTGAGGTACGTTCATATATATATATATATATATATATATATATATACACACACACACACACACACACACACACACACACACACACATATTATGTAAAAATACTCAAAATTGCATCAGGGAGAGGGATGGGGTTTTGACAGAATCCTTTGTATGATTATGATGTACTGAGAAACAAAAAAAAAACATCAGTTGTATTTCATTCCAGCATTTTTTTTAAAACTTAGGTTTTTAAACCATATCATTAAACGAACAAAGTCTAATATGTCTAATATGAAACATAAAAACTTTCTACATCGCTGTCTGTCCAGCTTATTGATTTTTGCTCAGGTAGTAATTTAAATTTCCGATTTTGTTCATTAAAATCAGCCATATTTGAAAACAAATAGATAATAAAAAAAGGAATTTTAGTAACTCAACTCTACTTAGTTTTGTTACTGAAGGCTTAGTTGTAAAGAGTTATATTCCACATTCTCAGAATATTTAAGGAACTTAGATTATGCACACGTGAGTTAATTTGAGGTTGGGAAATCGTTGAAATATGAATATAATCCCACTTTCATTGAAAATATAATGTCAAAATAAACAATTTTTATTTTTATTATTTTAACTTCTTCAACCTAAACGTTCTTCTCCGGGGAGCTTGCAGACTCTTATAAGGAAAGCAGTGCATTACCTCTAACAATCAAGGTCTGAGTCTCTGAATGCACTAGTCACTTAAAATAAGACACTATAGAAGGGTCAGTCATTTTCCATTAAAGAAAAAAATCCAAATTTTATATTATCAAGTGAAATTATTGGCTCCGATCTACCTGAGAGGAACTGGTTGCGTTGATTTCCGTTATATTTGTACATATTTGTCCTAAGAATGGAAACACCTTTTCCATTACATTGGTATTTTAGGGAGATGATCTGGTTGACTGGTTCATATCTTGATACGACCTTCCTGGACGACATGTCCACAAGAATTCATGAAAATGCTTTTCAGGGAGAAACGCCGCAACCGAGCCCATTGTGAAGGGAACAAATATGTATAGAATATTCACGCCAGATCCGGAGGCAGCTGCCACCACCCCTTCCGCGTGATTTACTCCATCAATAATATATCGGCGACCGTTGCTCGGATTGCTGGTATGTGTTTGTGAGGGGGCACAGCATTCCCGCCTCCCTACTATTCATGGCGGGCCTCAAGGAGTTTTCACTCATAACACAGTCCCAAGGTTTCCCCAGCCGGAGGGAACACAGCCAGAGATATATATGAGATCTCATGTTTAAAATATGGGGGCCGCTGGCAGCTGCGAATGGGGGAGACCGACTCCTTAGACAGGGGCAAATTTAACTTTCCAAATGAGGTCATACAGGGGGGAGCGAGACGGGAATTTGCTCTTATAAATAAAGCCACCTCGCTTTTCCGATCTGCGGATAATATAAATAATACTTCCTTGACATTTTTTCCTCTTCACCTACTTCGTACATCGGCAACGTTATTAATAGTGGTTGGGATGTGGTAAATTTAGACGTCAAAATAAATTACCGTCTTAATAAATTGTGAATTATTAACATCCTTTAATTATTTGTACAATTTAATGCCATCAGAATTATATGATTATTTTGCCATTCTAAGTACTCTATATTCTCTCTTTTATACTTAATAAGTTTATGCCAGATCCTAAAAAAAAAAAAAAAAAAAAAAAAAAACCACATAATGATAGTTAGCAAAGGGCAATTATTTTGAATAATTTCTTATCCTAATGATCGTTTTTATTTTCTGTATCATCATATTCAAGCTGTACTCGAAAGTAAAACTTGAAATGTTTTCAGTGATATAAATGTGCCAGAAATAGTAAGGGAGTTGCAGTGGTATACTGGATTACTATGCTAGAAGTGCTAAGTTCAAACCCATGGAAAGCATCCCTCACCAAGCTATGATTTGTATCCGTTGTTTATTTAATGAGTCTGTCACAAAATAAATTTTTCCTGCCCAGGGAATCGAACCCGCCACTTTTGTATCTGTTCCCCCGCAACTAACCTCTGAGAAATCTGAGCAGTAGCACTTTTAATAAAGAAATAGCCATCGTTGGTCTGCAGTAATGCCACCATAGTAGTATGGCACGGGACGCGTCAACTCACTTGACCCTCTCACTGACAGCCTTTGTCCCCTTGTCTCTTCATGGTTTTGGACTGAAGAATTTCATCAAAAATATTAACTGGAAAAATCAATTTACAAAACAAATAAATTTAAAAGTCGTTAGAAACGAATATGATATACAAATAAATTAGTTTAAAGCTCAGACGTTGGTCCTTGGGCTGTTAAGCCGAAGATTATTTCTAAATAATTCAAGATTTCAAATGACAGTCAAAATATACGGGGGTAAAATGATAGTTCTAGTTAACTAAACTGACTAATTCAAGAATTGAGTTTATTAAATTTTAACCTAGAATTGCCCCTCATAAAAAGAAATAAAGAAAAAATATAAAGGAATATTGTTGACACCCGCTCTTCGTTGCAGAAACCAGGATATTTATATTAAAAAGGAGACAAGAACAATTAATGAACGGAATAACCTTTGAAATTAAAAAATGGTAGTTACAAACTTATACTTAAATCGAAGCAGATAATGTTTTCTTGTTACAAGTATCTTTTATGTTATCCTGAGTGTTTTCAAATATGTAAATATTTTAACAAAACAGTACTAAATACTAAAAGTAGTATTTTTATTAGTACTACTATTACTTTTTTATATACAAGTCTTGCAGGATATTGTACAATTAAGTGAAAAGGTCATTACTATCAATAATTTGGGAATACATATATGTACAGTTTAATTTAAGATGGGTTTAAAGGGAGTTCATTAAATATAAGAAATTGATAGAGGGTAAATATTAAAATCATTGTTATAGTACTGGAATATACATGTCATTTTGTTTATACTTATTTCAATCTTCTTAAATAACAAAACTAATGCAACGTAAATTACGTAATTGTCGTAATTTATCCTCAGCATGAAATAGATGTATAAACCTAATGAAACTAATTGTGATTCAGCGCCGCTTAATCAAAGGATTTATCTTTCACATATTTAGGATTAATGTTTCATTTTTTTTTCAATTCAGAACATGTACTTAATAACAAGTCCTTAATCTGCATTGTCGTTTTCAAAATAAACAGCAAGTCAGTTAATAAAATACTCTATACTTAGTTAATAAGAAGCTTAAAAGAAACACAATTTAAAGCTAAAAAAGAGTTTATTGCAAGCCATAAATTGAGCGGTTTAAAATTAAATCTGCATACTGAGTCAAAATGTAGCCGAAGTTTCCTTGAAATTCCCAGCATGCATGCACTTCATTTGAAACAAAATATTAAAAAAAAACGTTTTAAAGAAAAAATGGGCGTTCATGTTGTTTCCCAATGAAGGGGATTTGGCCACCATGTGAAGGGGTGGTGAAACGAAGCGCTCGTCCGGAACACTCCCTTAGTCCATCGCCTGCGAAATGTTGGCTAAGGTGTCCTAAAATAAAGGGTGGACATAGGTTAAAAAAATCGTAAAAAAACGACTTCAAGTAATTTTTTTTCGGTCTAATAAAAGTCATACGAGGAAATCCCACCGGCTGTAGCAATAAACACAACTTCCGACACAGATTTTATTATTAATTTAATAGATCTGGCGTTCTCGAAAATTATGGAATTGCTTCATTAGTACTAAGACTTTGAAGATTCTAAGTTTTAGACCAGTAGAACGTGAGTTTAACATTAAAAACGGAATAACTAAAGTCAATTAAAAGTATATCTTTATAAACTATTTTAATTAAAAGTCAAATATTTTTCTTACTAGATTATGAATATATTGACTTACTTTAATTCAGAGTCATTTTCATCACTTGTAATCTACGTAATACTTAAAGTGTTTGTTTATCTCCATACATACCATCGATGGCAGTTTTACAGAAGTTTTACTACCGAAATATATATTATTTTCATTTTTCATTCCTTGTATGCGTACACATCATGAAGCGTATGATTGGAAGCACTGGTAGTGGATTAGGTTAAATACATGCAATTCTTTAAGTGTTTCCCTTCCTTAATGTTTTATGTTGTGATATGAGGTTTCAGTGGTTGGGTATAGAAATCAAATAAAGATAATTACAAATTTAGGAGTCCCTTTCGTATTTTTAATCCAATTGCACTCTAAATTTAAAGGTAGCTTGGATTGCCAAATGAGTATGAAGCAAAACTTCAATTCCAGAATACAGAGCAGCAATATAATGACAGAATACAGAGGAACAATGTGAGTTTATATCGGTTTCGATATTACATACAATATCAATTACATTAGTCGATGAAATGCATACCTCACGTACTGTGTAATATATTCTCTCCCTAAAATAGGATGGTCTCAGTTATTACAGCATTTAATGGCTAAAATTACTAACATATCAGATTCACTACTTCTGCCTAAAATAGTACAGATCAGCTCAAGCATACGGGTTTCAAATTTTCCAGCAACTTTATAGCTAAAGAGAAATTGTAAAGTTGAATCAGTTCAACTCAGTTGAAATATGAAATTCTTAATCCCACCAAGAAGAAAATATAATTATTGCCATACGGGTTTTAGAAAATCTCTTCGGCAATTCAAATGTGGGACTTCAAGATAACAAACAACAACAATTAAAATTATAAGTTGTACAGAGTAGAGCATGGTTACGCCCTGAAGAAGAACATTGCTTTAGCTACGTCAGGGAGAGACTGATGAGTTTATATATCAGTAAATTTTGTATTACTTCATAATGTCAATCAATATTTTCTGAACTTTAATCAACTTTTTTATTTCTACTCGTTATACAATAGTGTTCTCATTGAAGGAAGTCGTTGTGTAATCCATTTGTAACTGGGAATAAAAGTTGTTCCTTAATTCCGCTAATATGTTTTTATTGGAAAGTCGACTTTCGCCACCAGTTAGTTGGCATCCTCAGTCCCTTGTCGATAGTCTCTCTGTTCAACAAACGAATAATTCTTATCGATAGAGAGATCAGTTCTAAATATATATTAGTGGTATTGCGCTACACATTTCTCTCCTACCTCATTTTGAGACTATCTTCTTGGATCAGAATAAATTAAATAAACGTAATTAAACCATAAATGTGAATGTTTGCACCCTCAGTTGAAATAATAATGTTTGATTTGGGTCACACACAAGTTTTTATTTTCATCATTATATTCTAGTTCCATTTTTTTTGAGCAATGGGAAATCACTTAAATAACAATATTTGAACATAGAAATCTGACATTACTTCGCATATATTTGTAAGCAGCAGAGCTGTTTCGGAGCACTCGCTCCGCCATCAGTGAGCTACCTTTCAAAGAAAAGTCTTTAATCATACGTAAACCTTGGTTCAAACAGCTGTCTGCAAGGGAACTCAACATGAAATCGCTTATAATAAATATCTGCGAAGGAATGAGACATTTTCGATATTTCTTACCTGTGATGTGCTCCCTTCACCATCTGCCACCTCAAAAATGGATAAAGACATTTATAGTTTGAAAATAAAACATGAGAATAATTTGTTCTTAATAACTAAAATCTATGTAGCAGTTGAATGAACATTTAATCTCCTCACTTCATTTTTAATTTGCCGAACTAAAGCTCAGACGCTTGTTGGCAGTTCACTCGTTGATTGGAATTTAATGTTCCATTGACATATTACAATTGAATTGATGTCCATATTAAATTCGAACTAAATACACTGAATATTTATGGAAGCGTTGACAGGAAAAAATATCGAATCAATATGGATTGCCTTTCATTTTTATCGTTATTAATTTAAAAATAGAAATTAACAGTCTACAATTTCATAATATATGAATATGTCCCTTATCTCCATTAATTCATTTTGTATCACTAAACGATTATATATATCACATAAAGATTTTGGTATATTTATGCTAATTACGCTAAGATAATGATTACTTATAAACAGCGAAAATAAGGATAATATTCTTCTTATTCTGGTCCCAATATTATTTATACATTCTATAGTATCAACTACCTCCTCTGTGAGGACAGCCGCAACGTAATGTAAAGGGTAAAGGAGCACTTCAGAAATGGATAGCCCCTGAATAGGTGGCAAATAAGCCACGAATCATGTAGGGCATATTAAATAAAGTTTGCACCGAAAAAAATGTTTTTTATTGGAGACCCTTGCCATCAAATTTGAAGAATAAGTATAATATTGTAAATTTTGTATAAGAGATGTGAAAAAAAGTACGATCTAGGCATATTTTTATTTCAAATGGAACCAATTTAACGCTGCCACATTCATTACCAAATGTATAGCTGCATTAAGGGGTTTTCGGTCATTGGAATTCATTTTGAAAGCCAAGATATATTGAGGTGGTTTTGAAACCAATCGCCTAGTAAAATCAGTAAAAATGTTATGTTATTATAATTCCTTCTTCCAATCTTGGCATTGGTCTTAATTAATTCACTTGTTAACCTGGGCACTAGGAATGTATTTAGTGACAAGCTTATTAAATAAAATCCTTGGTCCCACTCAGCCAACAAAAGGCAGGTAGCAAGTAGATAATTCATCCTAATTAACCGTGGCAACAGAAAGTGGAAATTGATAAATAACTCTAAATTGATATTATTGTATTCGAAACTTTTCTTACGAGTGAGGATTACATTATAAAAAAATAACACAGAAAGATAAAATTATTTGGAATTCTATACACAAAGATTCACCTCTAACGTGGAACCAATGTAGTCCTAGCCAATAGGACTATGTAGTCCTATACTCAGAGAGATGTAGTGAATCAAAATAACTGAGACTCAAGTTTGATAATATAAAAAATTAATATAATACCAAAATTTCCCTTATATTCTGAGATAATCGAGCAAAAGAAGAGGAAACGGTTGTTCTAAATATTTCGGGAAGTTTAATTTAATTTTTATTCTTATCCAATCCCCTCCCCCTTCCAAAAATCCATTGCTTAAGGTTTCATCGATCCTAATCGTATAATCAAACTGCCTGGAGGGATGTAAATATGTTTTCTGGTCTGGGCTATCAATTATAATTCCCGAAGGGTATAAATTTCAGTTAACCTGCCCTCAGGGAATAAAAGAGAATATAGAGGAAGAGGCGGGGTGGAATAGGGAAGCTCCCTCGCATTTTAATAAGGAGTATTAAAAAGGAGAGAACGGCTCTGGGAGAGAGTAACAATAAAAGAATTAATAACAAAATGTCTGAAGGCGAAGGAGGGGGTGAGTAGGGGTGGTGTTGTCGGGTTCTTTTTGATACCTCGCCGGGTCGGATCGGACGTAATCGGGCTTAAAAGAAATCCGGCCAACAATTTGCCGTTGCTCTCCTATAAGCATATCCCTTTGAGGGAGTCCTATCGATCGACCCTTTGTTTTTATTCCTACCATCTCTCTCCCTCCCCCCTCCTAATAAGAGAGGGAGAGAGAGAGGAAGAGAGGGAGATCTCCTTTAACTAAAAGGAGGATCAGGGCTTCAAGGTTTTTGGCTTAGGCGGGCAACAAGGGCGCATCGAATTACAATTCAATATCCTTGTCGTTTCCCTGAGTTTTACACTATTTACTCCCCTTTCTATCTCAGGGTTCAGCGTTTACTCAATTAATCCTTATGCTCTTCCCTTCTCCCTTTTTATATTTGTTTGCTTCCCCTTCTCCACATTTTGGATTCGGGCTAAATGTGTACCTTTGTTCCTTCATGCTATCATCCATCAGTTAATGAAAAAAACAAACGAATATTACAGAATATAGGTCAAAAGCGGTGAAAAAATATTTAATTTTTCATTTCACCATATTAAGTACCTTCAAAATAAAGAAAAAAAAACATCGAATATCATTGTGTCTATGTAAAGTATAAAAATTTAATATATATTGGTTGACATTTAGCCAAATAACAAACGTATAATAGAATTATATATTGAGTGAATCTATGATTTATTCTATCCTCTTAGCTTGATGAACAATTAATGAGACATAAGAGAACGTTAAAAAAATGAATGTTCCACAAGATAACATCCTCTTCTTTTCATTTCCACAATTAAATTAAATTACACAGAGTAAATTGTTACCATGAATTGTAGAAAGAAGTACTTTTAATAGAGATTCATAAAACCCAGTGTCCAGAATGACGCAATAAATTAATTTAATTAGTATCTAGCGAGTATTTCCCTACTGCACGAATGGAAAATATTAAAATGGAAATATGTCTTGTGACATCACAATCTAACCAGGACATAACTAGGAATTTTTCGAGAATTTTTATGTTACAGGCAAGAAAATATGCTAAACAGCAGCGGTACATGAAAACTCTCCTCATTCATAAATAAAAAAAATGAGCATACGATTAAATTAGTGTTGTTAATTAAATGATGTCATTTGTCGAAACTACACTTGACACGGTTAACATATATTCGCGTCCAGGAGGCGTGAGAGCTGGTTTACAAAATGATGCAATGGCAAGCAGTTTAAAAACAATGATAACCGGAGACCACGGTCATATTTCATTAATCTTACAACAATTTTGGAAATAGAATTCCATTGTATGCAACTCTCTCAATGGGAAAATTTATTGGAGTCATATGTGCTTCTCCCTCCCATTTCTAACACCAAGCAAAACTGACTTTTTTAAAGGCAAATCGGCGATTAAAGTCTTATAAATCCCCTTATATCATCGCCCCGGCCTCTTCCTAAGAATAATATTAGGGCAATTAGACAGAACATTTGGAGTGATATTACACTTTTTTTTTTTTAATAAAGGGCTACTACACTTTGTATAGCAGTAATATAAAGAAATTTGTATCCTATAAGGCTTAAGGTGATATAATACAAGTTTGAAATTTCATAAGTCAATCTAGAATACATTAAACAAACTTAATGTGGTGTAAATCAACTGGCAATTACTTAAAAGGAATGCAAGCCAAGAATACTGCCAAGATATGCGGGTTTAGGATCCTATAGCCCCGTGCAACAAATTCATTTACAAGGATTAATTAAATCTTTTCATTAGCGTGGGCATCAAAGTAGATTAATGCTCCAAAAAGTAAATGGAATTTCAATTTACAAATATATCTCATGTCAAATGAAATATAGGACTGAAAGTGATGTGCTTACGTTGGTCAAAGATCTCAAAGAAGATGATGAAACCAATTTTATTCTTTTGTTTTCTTATTTTTCTTCACGTCCTGTTTTTACTTAATATAATTGGGTCGGATTATTTTCAGTTACCATCTTAACGACTTTAAGTGAGCCAGTCACTTAATAAATTATCTCCCACATGGGACATAAATCCTATACGCCATTCATCCAAATCAAATATTTTTTTTTTTACTTCCTTTTGAGAAGTGAAGGAAATATTGTAATCGCGATAATTTTCGATTTTGAAATTGCAACGGAGTTATCAGCTTTGACCCCTCTCCCCCCACACTCCTGAACCAATGATAACTAGATTCGGTGTACCGTCTATTCATATATACGTATCTCGATTAACTCAAAAACGGTTAGACTGATATAATTTGACATTGTTGTAATGTCTAGTTGTACGCAACTATTTTGGACGAAATCGACTAAGAGGGAAGGGATGGGGTAAAAGTGGGACAAAATAAAAAAAAGTTCTTAAATATTAGAAATACAAAAATTTGTATAGGAGCTTTTTTGTTTACCAAATAAAGATGTGTAAATTGAGACATTTTTCGTTCCAATGCATTGGACGGATATATCACATATCACTTTCAAATGAAATTATTTTTCAATTTATTTATCAATTGACGTGCACTCTTTAATTGGGTATATTCAAATGAAATGCAACCAAACAAATAATTTACCAGTATTACAACGAAGTCATGTGGTTCCCACATTCAGGTTTTCGCTAGTAGGTTTTCTAGAAGTATTGTTTTAGTTGTCGGTGCATTTATATTTTTTTTTTCATATATGTCTGATAATGCTAATAATTTATTGATGTGTTCAGTATATTGACTTAGTTCTCTGTCGGTTAGTGTGAGAAGCTTAGGCGAGTTCTTATGAGGCAGTCAATCAGTCAAAGCTATACTGTCAGTTATGCGTTGCAGCGAGAACAAATAGGTATTTCATGCCTGGCGATATCTGTGCCTTTGCAGTTAATCACCGATTCTAACAGTTGTTCAAACTACTTCTTCTTCAGTTCCTTTGGCTAGAAGCCCTAACTCAGTTTGCTGTTTATTTACTAGTCCATTGAGTAGATTGTTATTCATTGTAAGCATAGCCTGCCAATAGTAAGTAAACAACTTGTAGTGTTAATGGATCCGAGTCAGTTTGTTGAAGTTCTTCTGACGACAGTTTTGCATGACATGCTTCCGTAAATGTCTTCGTGTTTTGTTGCCGTATGCTTCTCTGAGCTGGTTATTATGTTTTAAGCAATCGGTAGTGATGACTATATGTTTTCAATGACATGAGACTGCCTGATGACGGGGTAAATGTTGTTATTCGTGAGAGCTAATAAATTACCTCCTAGCTCTGTTCATTATATTGAAGTAGGAGTTTATAAAAGGTGTCTGATGATAAGGAATGTATTTCCCAATGTACAGAAAGCGAAGCCTATTTTGATTATGTTTTAGTAGCCTTTGCTGGTATATTAGTTTAGAATTCTTGTAGTATTATTGTCTTGTAAAGGGGATGCATGCATGTAATCAAGACCACTAACAAGAAACGGCTCATCTAAATGTACAGCGTTTTTTTTACACTGTATATCATGTGACGTACCATTACTTATACAAGACATATTTAGATATTTCGTTCTGAAATATAAACTCATTATGTATGCATTCTACAGAGAGAGCTAGTATGATTTGAGCATGTATGTATGCTTTCTAGAGAGAGTTAGTTCTCCAGATTCTCATATAAGCTACTATTGTAGTCATATGTTTTGTAATATGTTCAGTTGTTTTGTACTGGCAGAGGAGTATACAATATAACCACAATCCACTAATGCTGTGGTATACAATAAGTAAATTACACTGGTCTTTGTTTGAATATGTAAGTCATTTCTCTTTATTCATTCTTCAGTGGAAAACAGAACGCATAAACACAGTACAAGTAAGTGAAAAAACGTTCATACAAACCAACAATCCCCTTCTAAATGTTTTAAAGATTTTGTTTATTGAGTAACACTGAGCGACTCCATTTCTTAAATCTTTTTATGAAAGTTTTAAAATATATGTAGCACATGTGTGAACTCGGAATTATGTTAAGATACATAAAATTGATTAATAATTACATTTTCTAAACTAAGCTATAATTTCATAAATTTAATGAAATACAACCACTTTTATTAAAACGTTTAAAGTAATTATTAGAGCAATAGTAACAAATATATTTAGTAACAAACGTAAAAGTATAATATTTTCGTAAGTCCGTATTTTTTTTTATTATTTAACTGACTTCTGTGTCTTAATAAAATCTTTAAAGATATTAATTTTAAAATAAATAAATTTTTTTTTCATTACCTAAATTTGACATCGCAAGTTAGCATTTTCTTTTGAGTGCATAGGAGATATTGTAAGTATGGTAAAATAAGTTTTGAAACTTACGGACAACTAATACGAGTACAAGAAATAGGCATCTGATATCTACCTCGACCGCTTGACGTTTCAACCAAGCTGTTTTGAACATTTAGATTCCTCCCAATTGGCTATCAGAAAAAGTCCGTCACACAGGGGCTGCGTAAACTAAGCAGATTTCCCACGTGAAGTTTTACAATAGACACATCTGCTTACTAATAACAGTATTATTAAGGAATCTCTAAACCAATTCACGAGGGACGAACAGTTACGGAAACGGCCGCAATAGCTCTCGGCGGAAAGTCCCGATCATAGCCGACCCCACACACAATACAAATGCAAATATCTCGGTTAATATTCAAGATACAGAATAAATGTATAGAACAACATTTAATTTAATACAATAACATTATGAAATCAATACGGTTGAAATAACATAAAATAAGGCATCTTTTGCATTCAATTCATACATTTCAATTACATAGACAGCTAGTAGTGGGAATAAAGCCTCCGATATGGCTATGCTCAAGTTGAACTCCACGGACTTTTCATTACAAAGGCAGACTCTTAACTTCTGATCTCTTGTAAATTTAGCTCAGTGGCTCACACGTTTAATAATACTATTATCTAAAGAAGTAAAATATTTTGTGGGTATAAAGTTTGTATTATGGCGAAGTTATCAGTCAATATGACTCTTTATTTCTGTAATTCCCTAAGTAAATGATAAAAAGTAACAAGGAGGTTGAGAATGATGAGGGGAGAGACGGAAAGAGAAAATTTACTAAGGGAAGAGACAGTGATGTGGTGAAAAAGAGAGAGAGGGAGGCCTACAAAGTAGCTCATTGTGAGGGGACTAATTGAGAACACATTACTCCAGGGGCATAACATCCTCCCCACATCTACCCCGTGTCCTTCATTCAAGGCTAGCGCTAAATTAATGCTCTAAAAACATGGCTGTCCGCATCACCTTCTAATTATACCCTCTCTCACTTGCTTCACTATTATCCTCTCTCTCTCTCTCTCTCTCTCCCTCCATCTCCCCCTCTCTCTCTCTCACCCCCTTCCCCCCCCCTCTCTCACTCTCTCTCTCTCTCTCTCTCTCTCTCTCCCTCCATCTCCCCCTCTCTCTCTCTCACACACACACTCTCTCTCTCTTCGCTGTTGCAGAGTGAAAGACTGGTAAATAATTTTCTAGAAATAAAAGGGTCATCATTCCGAGGGGCCTGCATTAATCATTTTCTAACGACATGACATGATGGGGATATGACAAAACCATTTTTATATTAGTTTTATTATTTTGTTTCTTTATGCCTGTTACGCTAGTTTTAATTCAATTTACAATAGTTTAGTTTCATTTATAAATAGTAAAATAATAAACATACATGTCAATTGTCAAGAGAGGTCCATTGGTCCTATGACAATAAAAGCATATATCTATGCATCTATCTTCCCGTGAAGGTTTCATCCATTCCAAACATAACCTCACATCTTCATTCATCAATAAGCAAACATCAAACACAATGAGTTGAGGTATGTCTCTTAACTCCACATTAATTCCACCAGTGGAGTGCAGCAATCTGTTGAATACAAGATGGATATTTATGTGTGTATCGTGAAAAAGAGACAAGGCACTTGGATGAGAAGGGTTACACCCCATGGAAAGCACCCGGAACAATTGAATAAAAAAACATAACAGATGAGTAAGTGCCTGCTAGGCGACATTCTGAAGACTGAGTAATGAATCAGGATGCTATTGTAGTAATGCTTCATTATACGCAATCTTTTCCAATTTCTAGCAATATAAGCATCATATGCCTTTAAAGCACTCTGAGAGCTAAAACAGCCTTCGTTATTGCAAATATACTAAATAGCCTGTAATTTAAATCGAGTTACTTACTGGTGAAAGTCACGTATTGTTCTGTATGCTGACATTATTGGCTCAAGCTATTTAGATATTCCATTTCTAAACGACGAACATATTAACTGCACACACTTGCCTAAATAACAAAATAAATACCTAATATTATATGAAAAAAAAAAACGAAATATCGTTATTTTTAGTTACAACCACTGCCTTAAAATCCTCGCTCCACTTCACACAAAGGAAATTAATGAAACTTAAAGCCCAAGTAGGGAGACATAGTAAGGGTTTTTGAATATATATATATATATATATATATATATATATATATATATATATATATATATATATATATATATTTCGTTTCCTGTGCGCTATTTGTTAGCTTTCTGCAATCTGAGTGAAAATGTACATGTTTTTTTACGTATAGCGCCGAAAGAACCATGTATTCTTGTCGCATTTGTACACTAATATTTACTGGAGATATAAGTAAATTTGGATCAATTAAATAAATTATCTAAACGTCAACCAAAACACAGTATTTAAGATCTAACTGGTTGCCTCCTACATTATGATGGCCACTTAGGTTAGTAATGCGATTGAACTAAGCCGCGACCAGGGGTAGCTGATAAGCACGGCTTAGCCACTAATATCTCCAGCTCAATAATCCTGTGATGTTTGACAACAAATGTAACCCTCCGAGGTGGCCTCAATGCCCAAGCGATCTTGTACACTCCAACTTGATTATACTGCCTACCTACGAAATGGCTTATAGTACGATATACCCTGCTATCAACAGGTTAAATTGGTACAGCTCTGGCTGTCTTATAATATTTTCTTCAATAACTCAACGGAAGGTCCTCATGACTTATGAGATAAAGAAACGTGTCTATAAAGAGTGGTTAACAAAGGGAAGGAAAACTCAATGGTAATATGGCTAACTGAGGTATCTGAAAGCTCCAATTTATATGAATTAAATTATTATTTTTAAGATTTCTTATCGCTATATTTTCTTTCATTATAATGAAGTAGTGAACTATTTTGAATGAGGAAACTCCAAAGACGACAGAGAAGATAGATTTGATGACGGTATGTCCTCCCACCTAAACATGTCAGCAGAACTTACCGTGGGGGTTGGGTTTATGCCACAGAAATTGCTGTTATTTAACTGGTAGTGAATGTGTGACTACGAGTCACTAGGATGTATTACCTTGACAAAGCAGTCATTGTATTCCATCAACATATATAACATTTAAAATTATTAATTTTATTATAACACATAACATATATACATCGGCAATATTCCAAAATTAAAAAAAAAACCATAAGATTAAATAAAACCTCTGAAGCTTATACAAAATAAAAATGGACGTTTTCCTTTTTAAATAATTCAAAAATGAGAACTTGCCACCAAAGTGATTTTTGTTTGTGTGTTATAAGCCATATAAGTAACCTTTATTCAAATTATTATATTTACATAAAATAGGTCATCTTTTAATTCTTTTATTTTGCTAATTAATAAATCAATTTTTTTAACAGAGACAAAAATGAATAAAATTTCTTATCAGGAGTTTATTTAAATTCGTAGGATAAAAAATAAAAATTAAATTAATAACTTGTCATGATCGAAATTAACATTTTCCACCCTTTCATTTTATTCAACAGCTAAGAAACGATCGAAATTTCACTTCTAATTACTTATATTAATCCATTTTCAAAATGGAAATGCATTCTTCATCGGTTCGTACACACATAATAATTGACAATAGAAAGTGCCTTACACTAACATATAGCTGTCCGTTCGTCCACGGTACAATATTTGTTAATGCACAGTGCTTACAAGGCCGACAGAAACTTTAGCATACATCGGAACGACTGAGGATGAGACGATAACTTCGAAAGAATTTTATAATGTTCAAACCTCACTCCAAACGTTTTAAAATAACATATTCCTGAACGATCTCACTAATAACCATTTTGTAAGACACAAAACAAACAACCACAAACACACACACCCATATATATATATATATATATATATATATATATATATATGCATTTTCATATATTGTTATAAATATAATGATAATTAAAACATTCGTTTTCTTTCCAAGGTACTTAATTTTCAGAATCTGAAGATAGTCTTCTTGTCAGTAGTTCATTCGATTACCTTGTACTCCAGGCCATTTGTAAGAAACAATTTTTTTATTATGAAAATGTTTGATTCTCAGAAAATCTTGTTTTCAATGTCAGGAACAATAGTATTTCAATTAAACATTAGTAGTGCTATTTTATCATTCAAAGAGAATTGAAGGCATTATTAAGTCGTCACTGATCTTTGGGAAACCCCAAATGTGTGTCAGGCCAAATAACATAAAAGTTATTTTATTCATGTCCAGAAATGTTTCAGTTTAGTATTTTTTTTACTTTGAACTTCTGAAATTTAGAAGTGTCAGTAAACAAAGATAACACTGATGGAGGATTAGGTAAAGCATAACATACAACACATATTTATCTACAGGCGGGTTTACGACACTTAAAGGGAGGAATGAGGATTAAAAGGGTACACATAAAAAGACAAATCTATATGACAAATTAGCACAGGAATATAACAACATAAGAGTTATTACACAAAAGTGCTTTGATTGGAATGGGTAAAAATAGAAGGAATAAGAATTAATAGAAAAGCACGAAAGGGATAATCATAATCAAATGAAGATAGTTTGGGTGGTTGAAATAGCCATGCTTTTAAAACTTTCTTAAATAAGAACACTGAGGAAATGTGTAATTTTTTGTCACTAGAACTTAAAATATATTCTAACTTGTATATACATTTCTTCATAATTTACAATTACTAATTCTTAATGATATATATTTTATCAATTATATAATAAAATTCTTTCTGCATTTCTCATAATTTGGTTAATTTAAAAATGAACCGAAACTATAAATTCAATTGTATATTTCTTAGATATTCCTTAAAATATCCTCTATTACAAATATCACAACAAGTATCAGGATATTAAGAAAAGAGAATAGGTGATAATTTCATCATGCAGATAATGATAGACGAACTGGTTCAAACAAAAAATAAATAATAACAAGAAAGAAAGAAAACCGACATGCTCTGATTCTGTCCAAATGAACAGTTATGGGAGATGATTCGTTTTCATGCTTAATAATTTAAAAATTGGAAAAAAGTTAAAAGAAAGATTAGGTTATGAATGAAAACTTCGTGCAATAAAATAAAAACATACCTGGCAATTTCTCTGTAGTGTCTAGTTTGCTCGGAAGGGGGCATGTGTAGTATGGACGAAATTGTAAGTTTGTCAAGTATTATCTAGTATCTGTGTATGTTGCGTGCTTTTTCCGTGATCGCCATAGGCAAAGTGTAACATTATTTGTACATCTATAAAATAGTGGAATAACAATTTTTTTTTTCAAGTAAAGTCAACCTAGAGTTTTATCTACAAAAAATGTAAACTATTAATATTAAAAGTGCTAAAATACCATAATGATAAGAAAAATACTAAAAGAAAAAAAATTGTTCAGTAAATGCAATTAAAGGATAAAATCGTAAATTTTTACAAACATAAAAGTTAGTATGGAAAAAACTCTAATTAAAATTATTTAAATAAAATATCTAGATATAGATGTATGTAATTATGTATATGACTGAGAAAACCCACGATAGCTATGGAAAAAGAAATCAATAGAATAAAATTCGAAAATATTTGTAAAAATATCAATCAATAAAATTAAGAAAAAATTAGGAAAAAAGTGCACGCAACTTACTCATGGATTGGGTTTCTTAAAGTATGATTCAGTGACCGATCTGAAACCAAATATATGTATATTTAAAATTAAAGTAATTATCAATCAATATACTCTCTCGGTTTCAATGAAATTAATACTTTCTTAAGAATTCATTTTCCATGATTGATCGGTTATTGTAGATGGAATGAATACATTTTAAATAGAATTTTAAAGGAATATGAAGTAGTTCGGTACGTTTTCCAGTATAACAGAATTAAATAAAACATATCATAGATGCATATCTCTCACTTTATGAAGCTGACTAGTAATCGTACTTATGGTTGCAGTAAAGTAATCGAGAATTAGTAATATGTAGTAGTTTATTCACGGACATATTCATTAAAATAATTTAATGGAATAATCAATACATTGGTAACCGACATAAAAAAGCGCCTATGAATGATGATATAATTGATTAAATAAGTCTCAATGATTTTATAGCATTTGAGCAACAGATGTATTAAAGGAAGAGAACAATAAACGACGTGTATAAAGATATGGAACAATATATTTAAATAACAAATAAATTTAAATATAAAATTTATACCATACAATACAAACTACATTGCCTCAATTGAAGTTTAAAGTGCTACAATCACGAAATTCTACAATTGTGACATCAGCCTACAAACCGTATAGTACACTTGCGAAGCACGATAGTGGTACCGATATCTGTCTTCAAACAGGATGATACTAAAGAGAAGCACGGTTCCACAACCGTTATCAGCTCCTAAACCGTATAGTACACTTGCGAAGCACGATAGTGGTACCAATATCTGTCTCCAAACAGGATGATACTAAAGAGAAGCACGGTTCCACAACCGTTATCAGCTCCTACACCGTATAGTACACTTGCGAAGCACGATAGTGGTACCAATATCTGTCTCCAAACAGGATGATACTAAAGAGAAGCACGGTTCCACAACCGTTATCAGCTCCTAAACCGTATAGTGCACTTGCGAAACACGGCAGTGGTACCGATATCTGTATCCAAACCGGATGATACTAAAGAGAAGCACGGTTCCACAACCGTTATCAGCTCCTAAACCGTATAGTACACTTGCGAAACACGGCAGTGGTACCGATATCTGTATCCAAACCGGATGATACTAAAGAGAAGCACGGTTCCACAAAGCACGGTTCCACAACCGTTATCAGCTCCTAAACCGTATAGTACACTTGCGAAACACGGCAGTGGTACCGATATCTGTCTCCAAACCGGATGATACTAAAGAGAAGCACGGTTCCACAACCGTTATCAGCTCCTAAACCGTATAGTGCACTTGCGAAGCACGATAGTGGTACCGATATCTGTATCCAAACCGGATGATACTAAAGAGAAGCACGGTTCCACAACCGTTATCAGCTCCTAAACCGTATAGTACACTTGCGAAACACGGCAGTGTTACCGATATCAGCTCCTAAACCGTATTGTACTCTTGAGAAGCACAGTAGTGGTACCGATATCAGCTCCCAAACCCTTTTGTACTGTTGAGAAGCACGGTAGTGGTACCGATATCAGCTTTCAAACTCTTTTGTACTCTAAAGAAGTACTGTAGTGGTACTCATATCAGCTCCCAAACCGTATTGTACTCTTGAGAAGAACGGTAGTGGTACCGATATCAGCTTCCAAACTCTTTTGTACTCTTGAGAAGCACGGTAGTGGTACCGATATCAGCTTCCAAACCCTTTTGTACTCTAAAGAAGCACTGTAGTGGTACTCATATCAGCTTCCAAACCCTTTTGTACTGTTGAGAAGCACGGTAGTGGTACCGATATCAGCTTCCAAACTCTTTTGTACTCTAAAGAAGCGCGGTAGTGGTACCGATATCAGCTTCCAAACTCTTTTGTACTCTAAAGAAGCACTGTAGTGGTACTCATATCAGCTCCTAAACCGTATTGTACTCTAGAGAAGAACGGTAGTGGTACCGATATCAGCTTCCACTCTTTTGTACTCTAAAGAAACACTGTAGTGGTACTCATATCAGCTCCCAAACCGTATTGTACTCTTGAGAAGCACGGTAGTGGTACCGATATCAGCTTCCAAACCCTTTTGTACTCTTGAGAAGCACGGTAGTGGTACCGATATCAGCTTCCAAACCCTTTTGTACTCTTGAGAAGCACGGTAGTGGTACCGATATCAGCTTCCAAACCCTTTTGTACTCTTGAGAAGCACTGTAGTGGTACTCATATCAGCTCCCAAACCGTATTGTACTCTTGAGAAGCACGGCAGTAGTACCGATATCAGATAGATAAAATAGTATTAGTAGTAGTAAAAAATAATAGATTGATCTCATGAAAAGGAATGCGAAACACTTACTGAATGAGGACACAGAATTTGCACCAGTATACGCCTAGATTTTGCAAATAATTGGAGTGGACGCCTCATTAATTTATAAGGCGCTGAGAGTCTGAAGATTGTTGAGATTGTGAAGTGTTGATTTCCAGCAATGAACTGTCGAGGTTCAATTTGCCTTGTATAGAACTGGAGCGTTCTGTGATACATCTATTACCAAATTTCTTCAATAAAATGTATGGCTCTGTGATAACTGAGTATACAGATTAAAGAGTTAAAATAAGTTTTAAAGGGCTCACAGTTTTTGACAATTATTACCGCAGCCAACCGACAAATTTCTTGAATACTCTACGATGTATTTAAAATTAATGAGGGAATGTACATTAGAAGTAATAGGTAGTTCTCAGGATTAAGTTATGCTAAAAATACATAGTCATTTCATCTTTACGAGTAATATACAGAGGAAAATTCTGTTTAACTGTTGATAAAAGGAACTTTGAGATGAAAAACCTCAAACTTCTGATAAAAATCAGTTGTGTCGTTTACGCGAAGATTGGAGAATAAAAAGTATAAAAATGAAGTCCAGGCTCCCCAGGTTAATATCCGTAAAGGGAAGGAAGGGATGATCCCTCGATTTGGTTTAACCTCCTGGAATAAGAGGGAGGAAGTAGGGTTCCGGGAAGGGGTTGCTGCGGCGAAGTGAAATCAAGGCAGAGGAATCATTTAGACAGCCTGGCAATTCTTCGGCAAACTTTTCTACTCACGGCTTTAGAGAATGGAGCTCCCCACCCCCTCTTTCATATACTGGATTTTCACTTTCCTAGCATCATTTCTTTCTCGTTTCCATTCTTCGTTTAAAAAAAAATAGTCAGCATTTTGTGAGCCGAGTTGCGAAATGAATTGCAATATTCCTTAATGTATAGAATTCATTTAAACCAGAGTTTCTTACTGATCTGAAGCATTTTCACTGAAATCATACAAATCCTGTAAATGAATACAAAGTTATTACTTTAAACGATTATCTAATGGACATATACTTTTCCATATAGTATAAAACAGTTAAACTAATCACACACGCACGCACCCACACAATTTAAAATAAATAAGTTATAATTGAATATAGTCCACCAATATAGTGGACTATATTCAATATGATAAATGCCAAAGTAATATAATAACTAACTAATTAATAATTATTTTTGGCACAACTGTCTAGTAATTATGATCTTATTTTAAGAACTAAATTTGAATACACGTCTTTAAAGAAATACAAGAAGACTGATGATTTGAACTTTCACCATACAAATGAGGATGTACTATAATTTTTTTTTAAATTAGTAAATCCTAAGCAATTTGAAAATATCTGCTTTTGAAACTAATTCAAACGAAAGAAGAAAAATGTATATTTCGAATGGACATTATGTGAAAAAACATATATAAAAATTAAGTTGAGAATAGGGGCCGTATGAATAACGAAAATAATGAACAATTAATTATATCTTACGATGCTAAGACTTATTAGATTCTTAAATCTTTCATTTTTGTATCATTTATTCTGCAAGTAATTCTTGTTTTGTAGACACCTTACTGAGAAATAAAAAGAAGTTAATATATTTGTAAGTCTTCTTCTACTATAAAAACAAATTTTCTTGCATTGGAGATTCTTAATCTTATCCAAAGCCACTAGGCAAAAGAATGTAAATAAACGATAACATGTTATATGCGTAAACATGATTCTTATTAAAAAATTGATTCCAGTTATCTACAACTACAATAGATTTATGCGTCTATGATTCATGAAAATTATTTATTCGGTTAGGATAGAAATATAAGCTCCGTTTTGTAAATCTAGTGCTTAATTGGCAGTTGAAAATAAGCTATATAGCATATTTATTTTTTTCGTAATTACATGAAGGCCTACCTATTAATTTAATCCACGTTTGCGATGAACGGAATCTGAAGCAAATAAACGTCCATTCTAATTCAGGAAGTAATTTCCATGATTGTAGGTGAAATGCGATCTTACTGGTAATTATTCCTGCTATTAGGAGAGTATATAGCTGTACTTACAATCTTGTAATAGACAAGTATTCAGGGGACATAAAACTCGCTATAAGGAATTTTAGTGGCATATCTTCCAAGGTTATAGAGGGGAAACTTGAATTAAAAGCTTTTTCGGAAATTAGGGGACAATAATTAAATAATACTGCGAAACGCATTAGGAGTCTTAGAGTCATTTAAGGTTAGAGAACGGGTATTTCCTAAGCTTGTCGGCACTTGGGTCTTTCATGGCACGTATTAAGGGGAACGTAGCGGAAAATGACTTCAGATTAAAATGTGATACTCAAGAACCTTCTCCAAGTAGTTTCCTCTTCTACTAACTTTTAAGGAAAAAGATCTTTCGTATTACAAAGAGTTTCCTCTGTCAAATCAACCAGCTGTATGCCCTATTTCATAGTCAATGTCATATGGGAATTAAAACAATAAATAAGAGGCACTGTCGATTGCATGTGTCAGGGATCTGGCCACATCCCAACTAGCGGTTGTGTGCACAACACGTCTTTCTCGTAAGCCTATTAAATTTGCAAATACAATATCATGAAATTACTAATCTATAAAGATGTAATGCTTATCAGCTGAATACTTTCAAAATTCAGTATTTAATGGAGAAAATAGAAATAACCCAATGAATAAAACACATGTTCCATAGGCACAAAGGGCCAACGTATGGATCAGAGATCCTACAAGAATGATATATAAAAATGTCCGATTTTGTAAATTACAAATGCAAACAAGTTTTAGTATAGTGCTTATTTTCCACACACACACACACACACAGCCTAAGTTAGCATTAAGGGGAGTATAATTTTCTTCTAAATTTATTCAACTGGGCGTGGAAAGTTTAGCACACATTGGAGTATTTGTATCATATTTCGTTAACTAGGCATGCTCAATTTCTCATTCAAGTCCTAAATTAGATATACTTATCTTTTTTTGAATTCCCTAAGTTCGCATCAGTTTATTTATTCAGCCCAGCTCATTATTGCCTTGAAGTATTCTAGTATTTTTATAATAATTTACAACTTAACTAAGTATGTTTATTTCTCAAATGGAGCCTTTAAGTGTTAATATTATATAGGTCCAACACACTAGTGTAATAATTGAGTAGTGCCATTTCAAAACTTGTCTTCTCCACTTTTCATAATTTTCCAGTAGGGCAAAAAAACTGATTATCTTAAAATTATCCATATTTCTGTTATAATTTTTTTTTTCGTTAGATAACTTAAACTGTCTATTGATTTAAAAAAGGTGCAAACTAAATTGGAAGAGTTTTCCAGCAGCAATATGTGTTTAAAATTTACACATAGCTAGTTTTGCTCTGGCAGCTTGGAGAAGACCAGTTCTGAAACAGACTACTGAGGATAAGGCAAGTTTTGTTTCAGTTAATTTGTAAAGTATAATTCTGGTTAACTCATCTGAATTACAAAAAATTAATGAAGCTGAAAAGAAATAACAAACTTTAATTATATTAAAATTTAAAATTATACTTAGGATGATAATAAAATAATATTTTTTATTTTTTTAATTTGACAAAAATATGGTTACTTACTGGAAAAATGACATTTTATTATAGGTATAATGAAAATGTAATAATTACTTTAAACATTTTTTAAAAACTGAAGCAATATACATCTTTAAAAAAGTAAAAATTCACATTTCTGTCTTAAAAGAAAAAAAAATTAAGTAAAGCCTTCAAACACTTCAGGATTTTCTTGTTGTTCACAGTAGCCATCGAAATCTTCATCGCCATCTCTGCAATTTACTGAAGAAATAGTATGAAATAAATTCACATAGAAGTCCAGGTCTTCTCTTTTGGTCATTCCTTTTCTGTTCTGACGACATCCACCAGGCTCAATGGGAAAAACTGCAACTGTTTCATCCATCTTCTTTTTATTCAATCAAATAATATACCAATTATTTTACACAGAAGCACACTTTAAAAGAGAAAAACCACAACCTGAAAATTTCAACAGTTGCTGCTATCAGCTTTGTGGCACCCATATGCAATTTTTAACAAATGCTTGCTTCTCATTGGCTGGAATGAAGAAGGCAAGTTTTGCTTCAGAACAGATCTCTATTAAAGCCAGTTTTGCTGTGGACAGTGGTTTTCATATTCTCCTTTGAACTGTTTTTAGCCACTTTTTATTCAAACAGATATTTTATTCAGAAAGAGCAGGAAAAATACTTCAAGAATACACTGCCACTTATATTTTAATTTTTTTTGGATAAGACCAGTTTTGAAATGGCACTACTCAATTAAACTTAGGCGGCCGCTTGGACAGCTGGTGTGAGAATCCCCAAGAATATAACAGTGGTTATTTATTTACGTCCACTTTATGCTATTTTCGCTAATCGGGACGGGTTATCTACAGGGAACCACCATTTTCTAGCCAGGGTGGGTCTAAGGAACTTATTTAATGAGTTTTATCACCAAATAAATTTCTACTGCCCAGGGCGGGGATCGAACCCGCCACTCTAGGCCTGCCATGCGAGATTAAGACCAACGTCTTGTAACAGTGGTGTTGTCATTATGTGCGGGTTAATAAGAATGAATTTAAACATTGAATTATCTTCTAAAACAAATATATTTGAAATTAAACAATGAATTCTACTTCAATTCTTTGCCTGGAAACCTTTTAATAGTTTCTAATAAATGCAAGAAGTTGATAGTTAAGTAAAGCTACTACACGACAACAGCCCATACATAGCGAAAATCATGCACCTTCAACAGACACATCTTTACAACTACGTTTAAAATATCCACTGGGAAGAATGTAACATTGCCCTGCGGCCTTCGACTGTAGACATTTTAAAATATTTTTCTTTTATAATAAGATGGCTATACCACCTTCTAGTATTATACCAACTTCTAGTATTATAACATGAGTAAGTGTGAATCGCTAAAATTGCGACACACCTAAATAAATAAGTAACGCTTTTAATGTACTCTACTATTTCCCTACTTATAGTCGTTATTTTTCTTCATTTATTTGCTGGTAATAGCATACAAATATAAACGAATAATAATTAATTAGATGTTACAGTTAATAGATATGTTGTTCGAAAAAAATATTTGTTTTTTTTTTGTAGTTACTTTTAGGATAAGAGGGTGACATTTATATATTTTCTGGATAAATGTGTTGGCATAGATGGTAAAGCTGATAATATCTTTAGCTGAGAGATTATTGGCACTGTTTTTAACTTCCTAGCTCACCTTGGGAAATCTAATGAGTTCATAAAATATATAAAATCTTATTACTTAAGTAGGTATGATTATAAGCCAAATGAATTGTTGCGAACAATTAAACAGGGAACCTTGGAAATTTTAGATCATGTTAACAATTTTTAAAATTAAAATGGAATAAAAGTCAGTTAGCTAAATGTTTCAATCTAAAATTCTGTTACCTTATACCTAGTAAGTTTGGTGGATGATTATTGAAAAGGATACATCTGAAAACGGCAAATTATTGAGGTCTATGAGAGTCTAAATCTAACATTGTATGACTGATTCTGTTAATTTTTTCCTGAGATATACTATTAAGAAAATGGGAATGAGTAATTGCAGTTGGAACTTGAAAATTTCTGTTTCATAGGTCTAACAATAACTCCGCTCGTGAAAGGGGAGTTACAAGAGCCTGAACACAAAATGGCGTCAGATTAATATTTAATTCCGTGCTTGAGTATGCCGAGAATTAGGGGCTAATAGGAAGTTTTGGGGCTTTGAGAAGAGGAAGGTGGGAGTATGTGTGAATATGAATGGAGTATGTATGAGTGAGTGGGGAGGGGGGGCCAATTAAGATGGCACCTGGGATAAGCGGTGGCTAGCAGCCCTGTGTCAACGTCACAGCCCTGATATATAAAGGGCCGACCTACTGTCACTCTGATAGATGCCTACCTCTCTAATCCCCTCCTACGGCTAATCTCTATCATCGGCCCATACCCCCTATGACGATTTGTCATCCTGTTGCAGTTTCAATGTCACCTTCGTAAACATATAGAGTACACACGAGCTCTCCATTACAGCCGCTTTATATATACAAATCGCCCTAATTCGCCTAGTTCTATTATTGTAAGAATCGAAATTCGCCAGCCAAAATGACTAGTGCTGTATAAGCGGTGTCACAGTGAACTCTAATAAAGCCATAATTCGTATGATGCTGAAGGTGAGGGGATAGGGTAGATCTGGGAAACAGGTTTTAGCAGATTTCCCTAAAGGGAAATCAGCTATTCAGGTCGTACTCATGACGCCATTTTCAAATGTCCATCGATCCTACCCAGGAGATGACGAAAATGAGGTCCGTTATTATGTAATTATGTATATTATATATATGCATTTGTTTGTTGCCCCTCTAGCGGTCGCAATTTTTGTTTGATCGTTACCAAACTCGATATTTATACGTTTTATGTAAAAAGACAGATAAAGTTCGTTAACGGCTGAAATCGGACCAGTGGAAGAGGGGGTTTAGAGGGAGGATTTTCGAAAATTCAAAATATCTCCGTTACTGTAGTTCGGATCGAAATATTTTATAGAAACAATCTTATTGGAAATTAAAAGATATAGAAATCTTGTTATGTACATGTTTTCATTATCTTTAATATTAACCGAGATATTTGCGTTTTATAGTTTTTTTTTTTTATATTTTATTTTACGTCCACTTTATGCTACTAGGCTAATCGGGACGGGTTATCTACAAGTTACCACCCTTTTCTAGCCAGGGTGGGCACAAGGAGTCCGTCATTAAATAAATTTCCACTGCCCAGGGCGGGATTCGGACCCGCCACTTTAGGTCTGCCATGCGAGATTAGGACCAACGCCCTAACTCGCACGGCCAACCCGAGCCCCGTTTTATAGTTTTCGGCCTTCAGTAAACTCCCAGTACTTACTCATGTCATATCAATAATAAGCTGTTATATTATGAAGCACTTTATTTGAATCTTAAATACCAAATATTGTTCTCTTTGATTTTTTACGTCATAAGATAAATGCAAACACGTGACACGCGTGAAAAATCTGCTTAGTTAACGCAGCCCCGTTAACATACGTGACGGATGTTTATAAACAGGAAATCTTCCCAATAAGATGTTATATAAATACAAAACCTTTCACGAGGAATGGCCCATCACAATCATCTAAGTCATGTTCCATCCGATGTTTGGCGAGCAGTCATCATAATTCGTTTGGTTCTGGATATAGGAATATCTCGGTTGGAAAACTTATTGTTTATAAGACCTGTTTGCCACATCTGTACCCCCACAGTCAGCATCATTCGAATTATGTTGACTGGCCGTCAAGAATCATCAGCACGATCATCACTCAGCTGGCAATAAATCAGTGAAGAGAAATATCTTGGTTTAATACAAAAATAATGAAATGTAAGCGATAGCGAGGTGTTAAAAAATAACACTGTGGTACATGTACGAAACAAATAAGGTACATGTTGTTTTGAACAATTGATTGTAAATTTATATTGATTTGATAGTACAGTTCTTCACAAAAAAATAAAAACACAAACGGCGACAATAGTTCTTTTCATTGTAAATAATATGGAAAAAAAGGAAGCATTTTTTCACATAAAAGTAAATTTGTCTCTAATGGACGTATATTTAGGAGCAAAATATGCACATTTTCACTCCTAGTTTAAAATAGTAGGTCCATATTTTTATTGAAAGTTTTTATGCAAAATATAACCCACATAAAGGACCTACGCTCTGTTAGCTTTAATATCCCCTAATTTATTTCAGTTTATACTCCCCTTATTTTTTCTTAATACGGTATTCAACATGCCCCAATCAAAAATGCTTTTCACTCTAGGCACGTCTCTCTCTCTCTCACTCTCTCTCTTTCTCTCTCAACCGAGAGTTCATATGTAATGCTTTTTGAATTAAAAATACACTCAAATAGCCCCACGTTTATTTGTGTTTGCGCTCGGGCACGGGGAAGCCTCGCTCTGAAAAAAGGTTGTGTTATGTTTCCCCCAAACGGGAGTTTTAATTATAATCAGTCACTCTTTTCACTTGTTTATTTAAGCGAATATTAATATGGCTGAATTTTCATGGCAGATGTTAATGGCTTTAAAAGGGTTTCCTCTGAAGTTGAGAGAAAAATTGTTTACACGAGTCTCTATATGTACTGTTATATTACTTTGAGAGATTGATTGGGCCACAAAGCAACTCCTTCAAATAATACAACAGACATTTCACTCTTAATTAATTAGAAAATATACATTAAAATATCGTAAATATGTAGTCAGCAGCTAATTTTAATAGCAAATATTGATAAAATACTGGGAGGCTGTAACACCTAACTGTTAAAATGAGTTTTCATATACAACGAATATATGCCAAAATTTTCCTTTATTAAACACTCTCAAGATTTGAGCACTACCTATTTCTTGGTACACTAGAGGTCTGAAGCTGGTCTAAGTCAGTTGTGAATCTAATCCAAAAAAAAGTGCGACATAACGTAAAAGAAAAAAGAGCTTTTGGGACATTAAATCCAAAAAAAAAAATTAAAGATCTTGCATTAAACACGAGGGTTTGTGTTGTTACTAGGAAACCTTGTAGTGAAATAGGAAAGAAAATTTTCAAAGATAGACATATTTTAAAAGAATAAATGAGTGGAACCTCATATATTTTATTAATAATATCCAACTTGTACAATTGGCTAAGAGATAATATTGTATCCGAGAACAACGTGTTGAGCGTAAGGCACTGTAAGAAAAGAAAAAAGAATTACCTAACACTAATAACATGCTACAAAATAATTCATTATATCGAACTCTTTGCAGGACCATCATTAATACACGAATATGCTTGTACTGCATACAAGAGTAATGCGAAAAACACTTCAGTTACTCTCCTGAATTGTAAATTCTGAAGTTAGTTGAAACTACATATTTATCATACCTTCGAGAATAAAAATTATTTATAGTAAATTAAAGGGATATTTATATAGGTTTAAAAAATATGCGAACAATAGACGCTAAGACAATTTTTTCATAGGCCCTCTGTCCACACACCGATAGCCTTCAAACATTGTATTAAACAAATATTAATTGTATGTATTTCTGAAATTTGGGTGTAAATATGTTCTATCCCCCCCCTCACACATGAACATGTACAATCCTTACTATATTTAACAAATATAATAAAGAATTTATAAAGTTTATCAAAAGTATAGATATGGATGTAGCAATAATACATTAGAATGTAAAGTTGATTGTGAGGAATGGGAATCATAATTCAATATATTTACCTTACATAGACTCGCAAATTAAACGAGTTTAACTTTAATTGATGTTTTTTTTTGTTCTTATTTTATTTATTTACTTTTTCATTTCATTTATTAATTTTATTTGTAATTATCTTACTTATTTTAATATTATATTTTATAATTATTATTTCATATATATATATATATATATATATATATATATATATATATATATATTTTAAAAAAAAAGTGCATTTAAACATAATCATGCATGTATTATACCATGTGACAATGGAACATGTATTCAAATAAATAACTCCTCATAGGGTTACTATGAGGAGAAAAAACCCTACATCCTGCATATACTTCATTCCAAGTTAATTTATTGCTCACGTAAAGATTTATTTGTCTGTTAAAGTTTGTCTTAGACCTTTCCTCTTCCTCTCGAAACGATACATAGTAATTAACAAAGAGGAAAAGAATTCATAAAACATTTGTTAATAAAACCCTAATATATAGTTCACTCAAGTAAGACAAAGTTTTATTAACTGTATAAAGGAAATACAATACTTTTCATTCGTAACGGGGAGACGATTTACTCATTAAAGTTGGAAATATAAGAATCTGCGTGAGAAGAAAATATGGAAAGCGGGACATAGTAGTTTTATCAGAGGAAAAGACTTCATAAAAGTGGTGACTCGTCGCGTGTCTGTTGATAACTGTGGCGAGGCTGGATGGTGGGGTTGGGGGGGGGGGTAGTAGTCGAGAAAACTGGTCGTTATTAAAACAGTCAACACGCGAGCGGATCTACGGCACGCCTCAGATTAGGGGCACGACAGATCGAATTCAGCCCGTCGCAAGACCCTCTCTCATCATGCAGTCACTAATTCATCACATACACCGGAGCTATTTAATAAATAGCAATATTTTAAACAGAATCACTCCTACCAAATATACATCAAAATTGACAAATGTAATAATCAGATGGAAATGTCATTTGCTCACATGATTATCTAAAGAATGTTGTATTCATTTTTGATAGGGTTGTTAATAAGAGTTCATTATTAAAATCGCTGGAATTAACCATTTATCAGGAATAATTTTTTTTTTATTTTTTTTTTTTTATGTTTTCAGGACATAATTGGATGGAAGGAAATGAGGAGACCGATTGATTGGTAATTATAACAAACCTAAATTTAATCTCGAAAGAAGAGAATTAGACAACTGCTGAAAGCAAGAAAGCAATACAGACATGACGGAGAATTAATGTTAAATAAAGTCTGCATTTTAATTATTTTTATTTGGTGAGCTCCGCAACAAGGCGATGTCGCTCAGTATCATTTATTTTCAATTCCTTTAATTAAAATGTTAAAATAAAGAAAAATGTTTTCAAAATTATTAAAAAAAAGTATAAAATATAGCTATATATAAAACTAAGGAATAAAATAAAATTATGGAACCGTTAAAACTATGAAAAACTATAATTTTGCGATAAATCCTAGCTTGAGGATGATGAAAGTCTAAGACCCAAGTTTAAAAATGTACAGCCTTGTTAACAAAACACACAAATACGAATTATAAACATAATTTGAGATAAAAACGTAAAGAAATGAGTAGAGCAGGTGTGGTTTAAAGTTTGTTGTAAATTTTAATTGTTTTCAAGTGATTTAAGAGTGTATTTATATGTGGGCTACATTCTGTTCTGTAGTTCGTACGGTAAGTTCAGATGTTGACGTAGTCTGCAGTCAGTCAGGAGATGTTTAATGGTCAGTACTGTATTACAGTGAGTGCATATAGGTCGATCTTTTCGGTTTATGAGCTATGAATGGTGTAAGTAGTGAATGTCCGATTCTAAGCCTAGGAAATTATCGAAGGAATGCTGACTACTGAGCTCGTAAATTAGTAACTCAAGTAAAGGGACACTTTTTTTTCCATACGGTTGAATGCTCTGCGGTCATGAGAATGTTACAATATTTGTGAATTTCTCCAATAGGGGAAGGTAGGAGGCGGACGTTGAGTGCTAATAGAGCCTTTCCAACTTCGTAGCAAGACCCTAGGAGCTGTGAGAGAATTGTAGGAACTATATGTGGAGAGTAGGTAGGTGGGATCCTTGCTCAGCCCCTAGCCGAAAAGGGCTTATGAGGGTCGTTTGGGACAAGGTGAAACACTCTCGAGGGGGGCTAATATACTTTGGCCGGCTTTTTCTTTACCACATCAGGGGGGATTAGAACAGGCAGGCCTTGTCTTCTCTCTGTCTTCTTATGGCCTCGCTCTCTCCTTATCAGCTTAGCTCTCGCATGCGAGAAAGCAGCCGGAAAAATTACGTGTACAGGAGACTTTTCCATTATGGCAGGCTGTCGAGCTATTGTACTGCCCAAGTACTTTGCTCATACAGCTGGAAAGTGCCTTCTTTAAACTGCCTCCTCTTTGTTAGCTCTGCTAATCACTAAAGTTTTATTTATTTTTTCCTTGTTGTAATTCGAATAACTATTTATTCCCCATTAAACCTACAGCAGTAAAATTCTCTTTAAAAATATAAATAAAATTACTAATCAACTATTCAGTAGATAGTTTTACAACTGTTTTCCAAATAAATATAATTCAGATTCAATTCCTATTGTAGACGTTACACGATCTAATCCAATAAACGGGAATTAAAAAGATGAACCATATCTTCTAAGGACTAGTGGAATCTAGGTTCCAATGGTAAAACTACGACATATGTACTTCCCTGCCCACCTTAAGATGGCAATCCATCTTGTCATTGAAACATGTTGCGAAATAAACATTTTATTTTGAGACAACCCATTCTCTAACCCCCATATGCCAGTCATATGGGTATAATAAAAACTACCAATACTCCTTATATTCAATTTTTCCTTTATTGATGTCCAATTGTGGAAGGGAAGGTCGGTGGGTTCTATTTCGTGGTAAGTACGGTTGCTGCCGTATTTGAAAAAAGGAAGTAAATTTGAATCTAAGATTCCTACCTACATAATGTGAAATAGGCTCATTTAAAATAAAAGAGGGGAAAAGCTATTCTGTTGTCTTATGTAGAGAAATGCCTTAGTGTAGTTCATCCTACCATAACCAAATAGACTGACATTTTCATAAGTCTACAGTGTAAACTGAAATTTACTTTAAAGTAAAACTCTACCCTCCCTGGGGGAAGAGCAGGGGGAAAAACTCCTTTCAGCCAAGGGATTTCCATCGGATTTGAAGGAAGAAGAAAAAAAAAGAACTGCCGGTAGAAGGGGTTCCGTCCTTCCTTATTACAAGATAAAATCCATTAGGCTTGCTTTAAACAAACACTCTAGGCTGAGGGGTGAGACTAAAAGCAGCCGACTCACGACCCTAATCGTGAAGAGAGGGGGGTATTCTTTAGAGCCACTGCCTCGTATACAACTTAGATCCCCGTCCAACCTATTCCCCCACCTATCCTACCCCCTTCGCCGGTCTCCCAAATCAGTTTTCCACTTTAGCCCATACTCTTGCCCCATCACCCAACGCCAAAGTGCCATATTTTATCACTTTATTTACTTATCTGTGGCGGCCCTACTACCCTTCCACTTTGCCCTATATTTATCCATATTTTTTTTTTTATAAGGCCTATAGTAACCATTACTCCAGTTTACGGTGCGAGTAACCCCATCCTGGTTTATAAAGGCCAATATAAACTGTAATAATGTTCTGATGTCTGTTACCGAGGGTTTATTCGAGATAAATGGATTTATTTATCTCCCTCGATTCACGCTGACTTTTCCCAATATGTCATGAATGCCAACAACGATACATAAACAAAACTTTTTTAGTTTTTTATATGCTTAATTTGATGGGCTACAGGTACAAACGGACCTGGACCTACGCCGTTTTCTATCATTCACCTCAGTTATCTATGAAGCTTTTCCAATTAACGGAGTCCAGTGTCCAGGAAACCTATGCTCCCCTATTTATTCCTGATGCAACGTATATCTGTAATTATTGCTCTAGTAGGTGCCCTTTCAAAAGGCTCACTTTAGGGTTTGAAGGTGGTAAAGTGAGATGCCAAAAGAACAATCTCCTATAAATACTAATGTGAGAGATAGACTGGGACATCCTGGAAGGCCCAAACGCAGCATTGTCCCTAAGAAAATTATAAACAGCGTCCTTCTTTATTTCCACATTTCTTTTGTACCATATAGCATGGCGGACCATGTAGAGAGTTTCAGCCTTTCTCCATCCCCAACCACTGCAGTCTGGCGATGTTAGATTCTACATAAAACTCTTTTTCTTCAACGATTCTTCTTCTAAGCTGCACATTGGTCTACTTTTTATAAAGTATTCAGCCCTAAAACGAGGACATCAGAAGACAGTTGTGTGTCGTCTCGTTTCTGTAATCATTCTAGGCTCCAATTTAAATTTCTAAATAACTTTTGCTACCGGCTATAATTTCTTCTAAGATGTCTTAAATATTCCCCTAAAGACGAGAGAGTTCACTTCCTTATGAAATTTAATTTCCTTAAAATCTAGCCTATTTTTCTTTTGATGATAATTAATTCTTGACTGTAAAAGCTAAATTTGTTCTCTCACTTCAAAGTAATGCAAGAAGTGTTATAATAATTGCTTGAGTGTGTATGTTGGCTTAATATAGATCCTTGAGGTTTAAAGTCATGAATCCCTACAACATCCTCACGAGGTAGAATGTGTATGTCTGAGGAGTAAGCTCAGTGGTTGGGGGACTTGTTGATGCCCGGAGCGGTACAGCCTTTCATTAGATCTAACGACGTAAAGCAGCCCTTAAGCAAGGTAGCGGCAAAGTTTGCCGCCCCCCGGGCTAGTGGCAAGTCCTTCGGGATACTAGAGGGGTGGGATAACTAATTCGCTTATCACTATATCTACCGTTCGAGCTAACCCCCTCTTCCTCATTCAGCCAACCACGATATACCAGACGAACGGAATCCCGCAACTTGGGAGTTGAAGCAACGCGGTAAAAGATATTGACAATATGAAATACATAATTTGTTAGTAAATAAATGATAATTTGTCTAAGAACTAGAACCAAACCTATAAATCACAAGCAGTATACTTCTATTATATTAGAAACAAAGTATGAAACAAGAACAAATTTTACAGAACGACGAAATAAAACAATAAGCACTAATAAAAATGTGTTTCCAATGTCCACCCGTAATGCAATAGCAATGGACAGCTTAACATATACTGCATTAATATCATATTTAAAAAAAACACATTCTACATATTACTAAGTATATGCGAGCTAATTAAGTAAAATATGGCAGAAAAAATCTCACCTATTAACTTCTAAATTATTTTTGCTCCCGTGTACCATACTTCCAAAATACTTACTTATATGACCCATAAGCAGGAGGTACTACCTACTTTCACAAAAGCACACAGTCCATTTCCAAATAAAATTTCAATCCATTTGTTCGCGGAAGATTGAACTCCGCGAAGAGTGATGCAGGCGCGCGCCATTGATGACGTCAGTAAAATTAATACTTAGTATTTCGTGGTTAGTATGCCCTATTTCTTACAAATCACATTTACATAGATACCATCTGTCTTTATTTGATTGAAATTAATACGAGAAAATATAGGTATTATTATAATAATTGTTTTAATTATGTAATAACAGCTGACTTAATTTTATTGATTTTGATTCTGCACGTCTATCCAGAGGGTTTCTCAAAACCTAACAACAATCCGATTCACCATAGTCTGTTATCAAACAGGTAACAGTTACTGGTTTACATTGTCTTTTCTGTTGGTATACATTTCAAAATTGTTATCCAATTTTCCAGTCCCGTATATATAGAATATTCCTACAAATTTTACTAGGAGTAGAATAAGTGGATTCAGAGAGACGGCTTGTGAATGAGGGTTTAGAATCGATGGGATGGGTTTAGTTGTTATTAACATTAATCAGGGATGTTAACTGGAAAATCACTGTTTGGAGATACCCTTCGTTTATGTAGCTCTACAGTAGAAAACGGGTGCTTCTTACTGTGTCGCTCACAGGATCTGAGTAGTTAGTTAGTGTCTTTAGAATTTTTCTTCTTTTGCTTCGAGTCTGAAAGTTCGTATGTTCTTGACTAAAATAATATACCTTAAAGCCCACTTAATTATTACAATATCCGAAGGGAACATACACATCATGACCAGTCTGAAATCATTCTCTTAAGAAATGAAATAAACAAATTCTTAAGCAATTTGTCTTTATTTCCGCTAAGCTCACTAAACAGGAAGGTGCATTTCCATCCGAATCATCCATCAAGAAATAATTTAGCCAGAGTGCTTTTACCTTAAACTTCTGAGGAATCAAATAATTCTATTACACCACGTGTATATTGTTCTCCCACTTCACTTTGAGAATTTCTACCTCATTTTTATCAATTTTCATTTCTCTTTCCATTTGCTAATATAAGAGATTAGGTATTGTTATAAACTTTTGTTTATAGATAAGTAAACCAAGTTTTTTCATATGCATGACTATGACCAGTTTTTAAATATAGAATAATTATGGCTCTTGGAAGAGATATCTAGTCAATATTCTATATGTAATATACCTCACTATTTGCATATATATATATGTATATATCATTAATTTCACTCATATATATATATATATATATATATATATATATATATATATATATATATATATATATGAGCGAAATTAATGAAAGATCTTAGGAAAAAATTAAAAATTGTATTTGTTAAAAACGTAATGCACAAACAAACAATAACTTCATTGGTATTCAGCATTCATCCTGCATTAGTTTTTTTTTAAACGACAATAAGGAAAAAAAAACGACATCAAAATACTACACGTCATGAAATAATGTCAGTAGGCTTTAAGCGTTCACATACTGAGCGGACCTAAGACATTATCGTAAAATAAAAATTGTATTATTGACAGAGCTTAATGGGATGAATAAGTAATAATATTTTTTTAATTTTATTCATTGCGCGGCTGTGCCACTGAGATACCCCATTCTAGGGTGGGTGACAATTTATTTCAATTAAAATGTTCTATTTGTCAGCTTTTAGGAAACCCCGAGCTATTATGAGTTATATAAATTTGATAAGAATTCTTCATATTGCACTATTGTTATATTGGTTTCTGGACAGAATTATTTATACGCACTCAAAACACCACCGAAATATTCCACAAGAAGGACAATTTTTCTATAGTAAATAAGATCTATCTCGAATAAATTACTATATCAATTCATATTTGATATATAACCCCAAATACAACCAGTTAGAAAATGCTGGAAGTAAATGATTATTGCTTTTTTCTCTTCAAAAACAATCGTAAATGTAAATGCTTATTCAATGGTACAAAGTTCATAGAACTCAAAAGATTCGATTTAATAAACAATCGTTCTTGAATTAAGCAAATTTTATAGCGTTGAAGGGTCAATCATCTGTTCTATTCTATTCGTCTTATGGAGAATGTGTAACGGGGAGTAAGATATGGGTTCATATGAGGCTCGGGCGAGCAATTAGATTTGTATATATTTTATACCATTAATCATTTATCTCCACAAGGGTAAAGTTGAATTATTAATAATAATAATTATTAACAAGAAGTGAAGTTTTAGCACAGTCACTGATATTTAAAAGGGATAAGTCGGGGCTCTCACAAAATCATGTGCCGAAATTAATTGGCAAACTTAATTAGTAATGATCATTTTACCTAGGTATAATAAGTATCTCGAGCACAGTCCCGATTAATGATAATAAAGAATAGTGACCTAATTTCCCAGCAATTACTTAGTATAATATAGATACAGGGAAAAGATGAAGCCGGTTGGTGGGACGAGGATTATGCTGGCGTAAGGGAGTCCTGATACAGAGCCAGAAACACAAAATGTTCAAATCTAACCGTGTTGTAACTTTTCTCATCTAAGTTTAGTTTTTCCTGTTAGAACCGTGTTTGCTGTAGAGCTGAGAGGGAGCGTCCGTCCGCTCTTCGGCCAGACCGAAAAACCTGAGTGATATTTATTAACACACTTCGAAAGTTCCTAGTAATTGCGATCCTACTCTTTTTTTCTTTTAACTCCCTTTTTTTTTTACCCTTCTATTTGTTTTTACACTCAATACAAGTGAACTCTGTTTACAAGCTGATAGGAAACTTTTAGATCGATTGGGAACCAATGAAAGTACTAGCTATGAGGAAAGTAAATAAAAACGCATGCTAGAGACATCTTACATAGTTATTTTTCTACTAATCGAAATTTAGCTTTGAATTAATTCAGATTATTTGTCATTGGAACCTTTTTATTTTGTAATATTCCCAGTAATATTTGGCATTTCTATACTATTTAAACTCTCTGAGCACTTGGAAGCCAAATAAAAGCCTTTTATCAACATTTATAAACGGATACTTAAACTCCGAGAAGGTATTCCACTAACGAAATTAAATGATTCTTCCTTTAATATAGATTTTACTTCTATGTCTATATTCAATTAAAACCACACTTTTCCATTTACATGAGAGAGAAGGAAACCTTTTACATGGATAAAGGGAAGTCTTTCCGTACATACAGTACTCTACCTAACATAGTACCTTCCAACCACTTAGGTTGCTAAGAGCTTCCTGAGGAGTACTCGAAGCACTACAAATTGTCGCCAGGTGTGTCTCAGGTAAATTCTAAATATACACATTTTAAAGCAGAGAGGAAGGTGACCTGATTTGGCGAAAGCACCTAAGCGTGAGAAAAAATGTGTGACGGAAAGGGCGTGTTCTTTGTTCTCCTTGGAAAACATTTTCTCTACTCTCAGAAGAATTTTAAGTACATTTACTAATCAGGATACTTACTGGACGAGTTATTAATAAATAGCATAGCATGTCGGAATAGAACTTGCTTGTGTAACTTTCTGTGTAAAAACATTCTAAAGGTCCGAGTTTTTAAGTAAAAAATAATTGCCGTTCATGCACTCGTTCTTACCTCCCAAATATAACTGTGAATATGTGTAACATGATGGCAGCTTAAAGTGGGGCGCCACTCGGCCAAAGAAGTTAAAGGAATCTAAGACTATTTTAGTCTAACTGTTTACAATTATCAATAACACACTATTAAATAAACAATTTTAATCAATTGTTACTTTAACATTTAAAACTATACGTCAATGGTTCCGATCATGCCGTATATATTTTTAGATTATTCCGACAAAAATTAACAATTTTCTTATAAAACTATTTGATAGTTAGAAAAATGTGCGTACTCATGTCGATTGCGGATTTTTAAGACATTCAAACAATTGAATACAGCCATCGTGAAACTTATATTGTCAAACAAGAGAATTCAAATAAAAATTTTTAAAGAAAGATTTGTCAATGATATTGGCGGCTGTTGCAATAGTACACTTTAGTAAGACATTTAGTTATCTAAATAGATTTAATAGAAAACTATCCTAGTCCATATAGTTAAGGGAAACTCAGCCCATCTGTTAATGTAGCAAAAAAGAGGAAAAATAGAACTGATGGCGACCTTCAGAAAGAATCATTCCCTAAAAAGCCGCCCTTCTCTATTTACTAACTATTATTTGTGTTTTGTGTTTTATATTGGTTTTAGGCCCTGGTGTTTTTATCCAGTCATTAAAAAAAAATAGGGATATGTTAATTTTGCATACCAAATGTATATCTTGTTGACTGCATTTGATAATTTCCTAGATTAATGGAAATTGTTGAGTATATACAATATGTTTGATAACGTGATGAGTATTTTGATATTTTTTGTGTGTTGACAGGGCATCGATGACGGAGGTCTTGCTCTGAAAGCGCTCTGTAACTGATAAATATATTGTTTGTGGAAGGAAGCCTTGCTTTTGCGTTCTTCCTTGAATATATATATATATATATATATATATATATATATATATATATATATATATATATTCATTTGAAGAAATTTAAGAGAAATAACTACAAAAAAAAAAAAATCAAAATAGTGAAATTAGAAAATATATTAAAAAAGTCCGTCACGCAGGGGCTGCGTAAGCTAAGCAGATTTCCCACGTGAAGTTTTTCAATAGAGAAATCTGCCTAATAACAACTGTAGTAGTAAGAAACCTCTAAACCTATACACGAGGGGTGAATAGTTACGGAAACGGCCGCCAGAGCTCTCGGTGGAAAGTCCGAACATAGCCGACTCCTGCCGACCACACGCAGAATACAAATGCAAATATCTCGGTTAATATTCCAGATACAGAATAAATGTATAGAACAATATTTATAGTAAATTTAATTTGCAATAAGATTCATTCTATACAATTTTTCGATCCGACGCATAATAACGGAGATATTTTGAATTTTCAAAATCCCCCTCTAAACCCCCCTCCCACTGGTCCGATTTCAGCCATTAACGAACTTGATCTTCCTTTTTACATAAAACGATTAAATTCCGAGTTTGGTAACGATCAAACAAAAATTGCGACCGCTAGAGCGTTAAGAGACAAATATATATATATATATATATATATATATATATATATATATATATATATAATTTTGAACGGACCTCATTTTCGTCATCTCCTGGGTAGGATCGATGGACATTTGAAGAAATTTTTCGAAACTCACATCATGAGTACGACCTCAATAGCTGATTCCCCTTAAGGGAAATCTGCTAATATATCGTCTATTAACCACGCTTTAATTCAATTTTGTTTCATTGAGACGCGTTTAAAACGAATATTATTTCACATAAAAAAACTGATATTCATAATTAGTCAATTAATACTGTAATATACATCCAATTACCGGGAAAAAAGTTATAAAATATATGACATTTTGTTTTAACAATGCCAATATTAAATTGTGCAGGTCTCTCTATAAATCGAAAGGCTTTCATGTCGACAAATTGGTGAATCATTACAATCATATTCATATTTCCTATATGACGAGCGAACATTAATACAATTAGTTATCATGCAGAATGAATTAAATTTCAACATATTGAGAAAGATTATTATAACTAATCTCATATTTTATATTAATCTCTTATTTCTTTCCAGCATATATAATAGTACAACATTAATATTATTAAACGTAACACGCACTATATCTTAACCAATCTTAATATGTCCTACTCAAGTTTATCTCTTTTTCCAGCAATATTGTACCCACGCAAGTAGATTTACACAAATAAGCACGCGACCGTCCTTTACACCATACCGCTTGTATAGATTTATTCAGGCACACGCAAGCACACACCTACACTGCAGAATAATGCCATGTTAGTAAATTATTTGTTTGCATTATCGCCAAGGACTATCATTAATTAATCAATACGGGTATTATAGTGACATTGGACGTACGGGGAAATATTAATTCATTTTAATTATCATCTATTTTTTTTATTTATTTATTAAGAAATAAATAAAAAAAAAACTAGAATTTTTGTCTACTCGTTGACCTACTGCCCTCAAGAAACAAATGTATCTACAACCAACAAACCAAACCAAACAAATCGAATTTCCTTAATTTATCCTAAAATTAATTGAAAAAAAAAACTTAAAAACCTAAACTATAACTAAAAAAAGACTTACACATATTTTAATTTATACAAAAAAAACTTCATACTAATCCAATCAATATGATAATCATAGATAAATTGAAGTAATTATTTTCACTATAAAATACTACACATCCAGGTACCGCTTATTTGCAGTTAGGTCCTTATACATCGTAGATAAAATACAGAAAAATAGCAGAAGAACTCTATTAATTATATTAACCCAACATATATAAAATAAGATTAGTGACATCATCGAACAAATTTCTAAAAAAAATAAGGTAGAAGTTACTTTCATTGGAAAAGAACGCACTCAGAGAGTAATTCAAGATAGATGCACTTTGCTTTCGGTGAAAAAAATTATAAGTTGAAGTAAACGGCAGAGCTTTTAAAACTACGTTCAATCTGTGCGAATAATTTGATTTGTTCATCCTTCAAGTTGGATTTTAGTATATGGCTTTGATAAGAAATTTAGAAGTACGTCAAGATTATTTATATCAGTTTAAAATATTAAGCCAGTTGTAAGAAGTGTAAATAGGTACAACGTAACTCGTGTTACTAGCACACATCTTTAAGTAAATATAAATAAATAAAAATGTATTTATATATTTAGTTAAGAAATAATTGTATAGAAAATTAGTAAATTTAATACCCTTAGGATATGACAAGAGCGGTATGTTACAATATGTTAGTTGATATTATTTAAGACATAGAGTAAAACAGGGACTTGCAAACAGCATTATACTACTATAAAGGGAATAATAACCTAGTTGTTGATTGCCCAAATCATATTGATCCTAATCCTAAACCTATTTATATCAGGTTATGGTTCAAAAATAAATTTGACTTTTCGTACTTCAGCGGTTATCCCATTGAATTGGGGTGGATTGGGGGGGGGTGTTTCTTTAAGGTATCATTATTTCAAATTTTTATTGCCAAGTAAATATTTAATGTCCCCGATGATATCTAAATTATAAAACAGGACAGAGAGTACGGTACTTATACAGTGTTCATAGATGAAACCTAGCAGACTAACGGGAATTATGATACTCTAGTCGGGGCGAGGCAGACCTTAATAGAGTTGGTTTCATGGCCTTCAAAATATCTCGGGTCATCAATCTTGAATAATGAAGTGCGTTGAAGGGTGTCAGTATGCAACTAATTTGTCAGAGAATTAAATGTAGACAAAGCGGATGACAGGGAATTCCACATTTCTAGAGGAGAGGTATTAAGGGAGGGGCGACTGAATCGGCGTGGAGATTGAGGCAAGGGGTAGGGGTTGAATGAAGGCCAGCTGAATGTCGTATTACCGGAGTATTGAGGCCCGGATCCGACAGCCGGCCACACATTTCACACAGGATTGCCTCTAGTCCAGCTCTATACCCCAAAAGGAGATTTTCCCTCTTTACCACCAGAAAATGGTTGACAATTTCATCCAACAATTTCACAACATTACTGGACGTTTATTTAAGAGAATAAAAGAAAAAAGAAGAAGGAATTCTACCTGCGTAACGTCGATAAAGTATTAGATGTGATGAATTTTCCAGAAAATCTAATAAATTATTTGCCTCATAAAAGAATCTTCAGTAGGAATAATGGCCCTATTACAGAGGGGGTCCATAAAGGCTTTAACTTACCGATGTATGACAAACATCCACCCATCAGCCTTCAAGCATCATTATCCTTTTAATAATTAATTTCAGACTCCTTCTCTGGGTTTATTTTCACGTTTAGAACCCAGCTTACCCACTGCAAGTTGGGTTTGCGCCACTATATTCCCTCATGTGTTTCAACCGGCTTTATTATATAACACATGCAACGAGCTGCACAAATATACCAACCTCAAAGGATCAATAAAAAGCCTTGTGTCCTCTACTATTGTTTTCAATTTTATGCAAAGTGTACTTTCGGAGTCAGCGCTCCATCGTCAGTGCCTGCTGATTATAGCAGTATTGCCTGGACAACAACCATTCTGTCGCCCGGCGCTTGTTGTCCAGGCTATACTGCTATAATCAGCAGGCACTGACGATGGAGCTCTGACTCCGGAAGTGCACTTTCCATAAAATTAAAAACAATAGTAGAGGACAAGGACTATTTATTGATCCCTATCAATTGGTTCCTCTACCATCCAGAATATTCCAGAGATATACCAACCGCCACCTGACAGGGCCGATTGGAACACAGCAGATATATTGTTGGACAATAGCAATGATTTCATAAGAATTTTAGTCCCAAGTGGAGTACTCTTCCAACTTGCTGGTGGCTATGCTGTTTAATAGACTCGTGAAGAAAGGCGAGAAGATTACTCATTAGAAAAATTTCCTTGTTAACACGTATATATACAGCGCCACGACATACCGAATATAGCACTCTGTCCTAGGACAGTGATTACTACAAATTCATAGCAAGCTTTAATTTTTTCCCCTATGTTACATTTTTCAGGTATTAAAATAAAAGATAAATGATTATTAAAAAAAATAAAGCTTCATCATAAAGATGTTAAACTTATTTGTCAGATTTTCTGCAGTTTAAAATAAATCTAATTGTGTTTGGGACTGAAAAAAGACTTCTTAAGTAAGAAGCGTAAGGTGCAAAAGGTTTTAATCTAATTAATTATGGGAAATATGGTAAGTAAAATAAAAATATCATTGTTAGTAATGCAAGATGGATATTACTGGGGAATCTATTTGGGAAACAATACTAATCAAAAATCGAATATTTAAATGACACAAATAAGCAATTCATAGCAACTAAACTGTTTGCAAAAATACTTTATAGATGACTATATAATACAATTGTTAAAAATGGTGTATAGAAAAGGAACAGGAAAACCTGATAGCTGTGATTCACTCGTACCGGGGCATTTCATTGTTCTTAAAACAAATTAACATTTTATAATCGACGTTCGTTCTCGTCTCTAGTAATTAATAACGTCACGTTGATGCATTTTATTGGCTGTTATCTACGAGTTTTATAAATCAATTGATGTATTTTACAGAAGTTATTTATATTTTACTATGCATAATTTATATAGATGAAAAAAAAGAAAAAAGTAGCTTATTTATCTTTCAATTATTGAACAAATAGAGATAGGCTAGACAGAAATGAGGAAGGATATTTGAAGATGTGTTCCATGGGATACAGAAGTTTTTGCAGTGTTTAATCTGAATGCAAATTTTCAGGAGAGTTATACTAATTGGTTCTCCTCCAGGCATATAACGGATAGACAACGTGAGGCTCGTTCTTGTATGAGTTTGTTGAAGCAAAACATGCTTACCATCGAGCAAACTCTAACAATCATCAATTTATGTACTATATATTAAAAGAGGAAGTGCTACAGCATATTATTATATGTCTGTTGAGTATTAATTATTTTAGTGATATTTTGCTAATTAGCTCAAAGCTCTTTTAGTCAGGCTTAAGTATTAAGAAATGCAAATAATAGTGGAGAATAACTGGGACACGGTCCAAATAACTAGGGTAGTAAGGACTAAATAATAAGGGGTTGTATGAAAACTGTTTTGGCCACATAAAACTGGACTCAAGTTGACAAGTACACAACACACACAAAGAAAGGAATAATTCTTGTGTACCTCATCCGAACCTTACTCTTGACATACCTCCCACTCGGACTGATCTTGTATAATAATAGGACACCTATTTTAAACAAACTCTAGAGGCGCGAATTCTGCAGTAGCTCATTTTATTGGCAAGACTATATTTATAAAATTTGGATCCTTGAAGAAAGTTTTGAAGAATCAATGGGAAATTCCTATAAAGGGGAAATCTGCCAAGAAAACAAAAGCCTCTCCGTTACGTCAAGAATTCTATAGAACATCTAATATTCTTTAATAAGGAGGGGGAAGATAATTTGTTCAATTTCTCTTATTTGTGGAAATTAACTAAAATTAAGTTTAATTTAACATACAATGTAATGTGATATTATGTTTTGGATTATTTTATTACATGTTGTGCAAAGCATACAACGTTGGCTTATTCAAAAATTGTCCATTTTTTCGTCTTAGGATATAAAGGAAAATTTCATTTTTCATTTATAACATTTTTTAATTTTTCATAGGTTATCATGTGAAATTGAATTAAAAAAGATTTGCAAACAATTCCACATGTTTTACAAAAACGTGCCAAACATGTAAAACAAGAGGAAAATTATTTCAAAAATCACTCTTTCAAGGGGATAGTGGAAATGTATAACGGTACACAGTTTAGTGTCCATGGCATGCATTCTGAATTTCCATGTTCTGTGTTATTTTTAAATTGAGCTTTTGTTAGGGAAAGTATAGGTTTGGGTTATTTAGGAAGGTAAAAAAGTAACTGAACCAATTAAGTTCCACGGATATTATTCAACTATTAGTGTAGTAGGCTTTTGTTAAATGAATAACATTCACTAAACAAATTCTATGGGTAATGCAAGTACTTAATGTTTACGTAAATTCATGCAAATCATTAGCACAAATACGATTTCTAGCATTTGTTCAATTGGCAGCAACATCTCCACTGGATTATATTTAGTTGCATTAATTTAATTAGCAAAATCAACAATGGAAAGACAAACGAGCTGAATTAACTCTGAAAAAACTGAATTTAGTAAATAACATGGCAATTTTAACTCTAAGTAACCTTATTAATCGAATCGAATTTCAAATACTAAGGATTTATGGGTAAAAGAACAGGAGCTTTGATCGTGTAGGAAAAATCTGAGCGGATACTTTAAGGTAGAAACAAGGGTGAGTGTATTGTGAAGCATTTTCCCCTTGACCTGTTCACCTTATAGAATTCCAACCTGTCCCTAGGAATAGCTGCCGAAGGGGAGGGTCATGTTTACTGCCTCAGGCTCTCTCATTCGGCCCCCACATTTCAGGCGAAATTGGACCATAGGAGAGACCGGTAAAGAAGGGTTTATGCCCTTCGAAGGCAAAATGGAGGTTGGGGCGTAAAATTTCACCGTGCTCCTGAAAGCCTTTCGGATTAGCCACGTAGCTTCTATTACCCCCTGTACGTGGCATCTTCTGCCTATAGTCATGGATATCAAGCCACTACCTCTTCCTGATAATCAGCGTTTTTCTCTCCCTATGACTATTACCGGTTAATGTTTCTTCCGCTCTCCCCCTACCGTCTCTCATTCCCCCAAATGGATCCCATGCTTTCTAATTTCTACCACGAACAACTTAGAGATTCCATTTTATCTGAAACTATAGGGTAGGGTCGATGGTTTGTTCCGCAAGGCACGTACTCAGCCCTGAAATATGATTATCCTGAGCTAATTCAGAAAGTAAGCCAATTAATAAAATTCCCTTTCCTTTTTATCAGTTACGGCAATTTACTCGTGATATATAGTTATTAGCACGTAAGTGGCTCCACCGCCCCTAGTAAATCATTAATAAACGCTCGTACCAATTATCCTTTGCCAAACCACATAACAAACACTCTAAATACTCTATAAAATAGCTTTTAATTATTGAAAACCTTGGGAATATAAACATCCTAAATGCTCTTAAGCAATGTGATTAAAAGGGTTCGTTGTCAAACATCCTATCCATTCCTACGGAGCCTTATCAGAATATTGGGTAATTTAAGGAACAACTTGAATAATGAAGTAGAAATGTCTTATTAATTATACCAAAAACATGGAAAGATATGGAGACAATTACCTTTCAAATCCATATATGGCAGGGCCTGTCTATCCATGCAAAGTCGTACTATGTATTATTGTATGTATTATCATTCTTGGGGTATTTAATAACTAAAGCTATTAGAATAAATCAATTCCTTGGTTTAGTTTATTAGGAATGATATCTTACTAAATAGCGAAGTATATCGTTGAAATCGTGAGTTAAAGCGTTGGCCTTAATCTCTCATGGTAAACCAAAAGTGGCGAGTTCAATTCCCGCCTGGGCAATAGGAATTTATTTAGTGATGAGCTCATTAAATAAAATCCTTTGTACCTGTAGATAAGACGTCCAGATTAGCCATAATAGCAATAATTGGACTTAATGATAATAATACAAGAATAATTATTAGATAAATAAAAGTTGATAAGCATTGAGACAATGTGTGCAAGGATAGTTGGAGATTTAAAGAAAAGTAACTTGAAAGTAAATTTCCGTGTGAGGGTTGGTGCAGCAAATATAAAGGTTTAAACCGAAAGAGATATAAACATTTGCTACATTCTCTGTTTAAATGAAATTAGGAGACAGAAGGTGGTCATCTACGGCTTACGGGATTTAACCAAATATAATCACATGAACATATCTACACACAACCATATCTAATGAAACGAAATACTTTTGAAGTAATATTCATTATTATCTTTTTTAGTAGATTTTGTTTGAGGGGGAGAAAACCAAATTATTAAACTATAAGGGAATCGATATTTTGCACTTGCCGAGGCTAGAAACGGGTGTTCAGGCTCTCTAGCTCTTTTATAACCTTAAGCCTTCAAATAATACTATTATTTGAAGACGGACAATACTCGTTCATTGTGGACAATGAAGGAGTTTATTGTTGGTATTGTGGACTACCATACTACATACAACCTAAGAAATCTGGTTTAGGCGGAAACAACCATTAATTCTTTACGTAAGTAATAATAAATTACAAACAAATGTTTGGAAACCCGAATATATAAATTTACAATCCATGGAGCATTGGCAAAAACCAGACAAAATGATTTGGAAATAATCCATTTATATTATTTATGCCACTCCTTAACATAGCTCTAGCTAAGATTATATGCTTGGATTTTTAAGTTGCTTTAGTATATTTTTAAATTTGCTCCAACAGGAGAAGAAAATGGAGGAAGCATGCTTGTTTCTCAAATTAGACATTCATACTTAAGGCGAGATTAAGCCGAACTAAATATAGAAAAGTTTTGAAGGTGCCGTTTATAATAAATAAGCTTCAGGAAGTTGGGGTAGTTGAGGAGCTGAAAGTGGAAAAAGCATCGGAGCTAAGGATTGGGAATCTCTTCACTTAGGCTCCTTGATCCCCTCTTAGTTATGTTTTATCGTTTATTTTTAATCAGACTAATCCGAAGAGCCCTCCATCTTCTGATCCGGACAAGGTAAATCAGGGATTAGCTACTAACTACGGAACTTGTAGAACAGCCGCTTCCCGGCCCTCGCAGAAAACAATAATCTTCCAAGAGCGGCAGGCTCCCGACGAGATAAGCCTTCATTTCCCGCCACTTTTAATTAGCAATGAAATTAATGAGTGAATCCTAAATCAATCTCAAAAATGTTTGTACACCGTTAAGAGATAAGTTTTCAAGGGTGGGCCTGCTGTATTTAGGGGTTTCAGGGAAAAACTTTGTATAATCCTAAAACAACCTGCATTTATATGGAGTTGTGCTTTTATTGTTTTATTATATTTTAAACACGAAACATATCTATTATTTAGATATAACTCCAGTGCGGGCCCCACCGAGGATTTTTAATATGTTTAACATGATATGTACACAATAATCAAAATTATTTGTCAGAAATAGGCGCTGTTATCTATTAGTAATTACTTATTAACCATATTTATTTATAGCTGGTGGTGAGGGTGATGAATGGTTAATCACAAAACTTTTTTATGGCTCCTCACAATTTTATTTGTTATAAACGCTGAGCGCTTTCGGGGACTAAATCCCCATCCTCAGAGCTACAAAACAATGTAACACCATAATTAGGAGTCTAAAAATCAGTTGTTAAAAATATTTTACATAATTAGTCATATAACAAAAACGTCTATAACATTATAAAAATTTTTTACAATAATGCATGTAAATTTTTTTAATTGCAATGTAAATGTGCAGACTGACACAAACGCGTCTCTCATGTCCAGACTTGTCTCTGCCCCCTCCCTAGCGGCTTGGAACGATCCCCTTGGCCTCAGTGCATCGGCAGGGTTTAGCCTAGTAGCAAGTCTATAGGATTGCCCTACGCTCTGACGGTAATTTTTGCTTATAATATTATTTTAATGTTGAAATAGTAATTATGAATTTGTTATATTTTAATTGTAAATGTGTTTTTAAGTAAGGTGTTATTATTGTAAAAAATTTTTATAATGTTATAGACGTTTTTGTTATATGACTAATTATGTAAAATATTTTTAACAACTGATTTTTAGACTCCTAATTATGGTGTTACATTGTTTTGTAGCTCTGAGGATGGGGATTTAGTCCCCGAAAGCGCTCAGCGTTTATAACAAATAAAATTGTGAGGAGCCATAAAAAAGTTTTGTGATTAACTACTTATTAATCACTTATCCTTTCCAGAGAAGGAAAATAAATTAGTCATGATTTTTTATAGACAAATTACAAATTAGCCATTGCTATTTATGAATTTTCATCTCAATATGAGATCTGGCGTAAACCGAGAATGTACCTTACCCATCATTCGGAGATTGAAATGCCCAGGTTCAGATTCCAGCACTTATTCTTCATCGGCTGTTCTCTTGAAGTATTCCTATTGCATTACTGATTATTCCAATACAAAGTGAAAGCCCCTGACAGTGTTGAAAACATAAGTAAATTGTATCTAACTCGAATCTCTTTGTTTTTAATAATTGACTATTTTTTTTTAAATTGCATATCAACCATCTGATAGTGAAAGTGTGCTACCTTCAAAGATATTGAATTAAATTACTCGAATGTTTCAGCCTACCTTCTGATTGTTCAGTAATATTGCGGAAAAATGTTTCTGTTCAAGGCCTTGATAAAGAGATTTATTTTACAGAATAGTATATTTGCCAGAATACCTTTTGTGGCCGATATCCAAACATAACCTGCGCTGTTTAAATCATTCCTAAAAAGTGCTGAAATTTTAACTAAATAAAACGATAATGGATCATTTGACCTAATATACATCTTCCAAAGTCTAGAGTATTATTGGCCCGACAAAGAAACAGACGTCATCGGACACAAAATCTCAAGGCGAATTTTAATTGCGAAAGTACGTAATTATATTCATATTAGAGAAACAATAAACAATTCATATCAAGACGTTTAAAGAGGTGGGAGGGAAATACGAGGGCACACAAAGAGCCCTTGGAGATTGGCTCTGTTTTATTTTCCCCTTGTTCTAAGATCATTCGAGCTAAAATATTTCAAAGGATCCTTGCTGGAAATTTTTCAGTTGAGCTGCACGATTTTTATATCCAAGAGTGAGAAAAGAAACCTCTTTCTTTTTGGCTTTTAAGTATTTTTTTTAACTATTGTCTTAAAGAAAACTTTAAAAATTTTAGACAAAATCGACAAAAAATTGTCGGCCCTGTCTGAGAAATATGTAAATGTATTATACTTTCATTAGATTTAATCACTCCTAAAGTACAAATATGCAATTATTCACCTAACGCAAGTAATAGCAGACAAATTAAAAAAATAGTGTAATTATCGGAATGAAGCCGCCATATCGGATACCTTTATTTCAGTACTTGATCGGATATCAGACTAGATACCCAAAATATTTAGGTACGCTATATTTTTATTCAATTGCTAGCATAACTATGACTTAGTTATTGTATTATTATACTATCTATGGCTAGGCATTAAACGTATAGTGTACGGTTTTTACAACGTACAATAACAAAAACTTCAAATTAATAAGACACTATTATTTATAAAAAAAACAAACAACTGGTCGAAAAATAAAATATTGAAGAACACAAAATGCAATAAGTAATAACAATCAGTCTTTGAATAGATAACAACAAATGGTTCGGAGCAGAGTTCACAAAAACCAACAAACACTAATAAACACAACTGCGAGGGCAAGCTATATTTTTCACACTAACTGACAGGTTATTTTGAGGTTGCTCGCAGTGTAGCCACTTTAAAATTAGATTAACTGTTTTAGCTTAAATAGTTTCTGGCAACACTGTCACTGAGACCACGTGGTAGCTAGTAGGGGTTAGATTAAGGGTTGTTATAGAGCAGGCCAAGCTGCTACAAACGTTTTGTGGTTTCATTAACTTGATTTCTGTAAATACGTTTTAGATATGCTCTAAGTTGGTTTTCTAAGTTCATGATATTTCTTCTTTATATCCCCAGAAGAGCAGGAAAAGTGTAGGGCACATAAAACGATTTTAAAAGAAGCGGTTATGTATTTATTTAAATTGACCTTAGCTAAAATATATAAAAAAAAAAAACTTGATTAGTTTAAATCATCGGGCCAACACACCAGGTAATGTTAAGTCTAACGAGGGGTTTTATGCGCAGGACAAAAAAGCAACCTTCGTCTTGAGGAGTAATACACTTATTTTTTTTTCGAATAATGGAAATTTCTTAAGTAATATAATGGTAATATTATTCACACTACCTTAAATTTTAGATGGTTCTTACAAGTTAAAATAATTTTGCAGGAACCTGCAGATGTAAGGATTTACTGAAGATTGAGGATTCCTGAAATAAAGGACGTTTCTTCCTTTCCACTCATAAATAATGTCAGGCCGATCGAGGGATTCCATGTATTTAGAGTTTTCCTCCTGACATGACCTCGTTGGAGAACAGAGAAGAAGGATATGTTTATTTTGACAGGCTCATTCAGAATGGGGAAAATCAAATATCCAAGAAAGAGATGGGCTATCAATAACACAAGTTATAGAGGAGGCTCCCACCTGTCAGAAAGCCTATTTTCTTCCGAATGAACTTCCTTGATAAAAACCATATGTCTCCAGGCGTTTGGTTTTATAGAATCGTACGACGCTGGCGGAATATTTATGTTAGTCTACTGGATTGATTTTGGATAGTTAGGAATTAAAGTGGGGCAAGATTAAGAATTTATAAGGTGAATACATGACCCACTAGTCTCAAGACGAACACAAAACAAGTTTAACAGACAGAATTTAAAATATTTCAAAAGTTGTGTTGGAGTTAGGCAATATTTATAAAGCTTTTCATTTGAAAATCTTGTAAACATAAACACATAGGCAGAAATGATACCTGGAAGTCCAATTAATAAGGAAATATAATTTGTATTTTGGAATGGTGAAATGACCAACGCGTAACGCGGTTACAAAGATAACAAGGTTACTGAGCATGAAGTTCATGAAAAAGAATTATACTAATAATTTAGATATATCTACTCATTCAAATGTGACTGTCAAGACGGTTTATGTGAGTCCAAGGTTTCATTACAAGGATACTAATAAATAAAATAAAAACAGAGTAAATAAATTAAACTAGAAAAAACTACAATTGGCCAATTAGCTAATGCTACACAATATTTGAGAGATAGCTGTTATTAACGAGCCATAAAAATGTTTTATTTGTATGAAGTCATTAGTCAGCCTTTTTAATTAGCCATTCAGCAGTCGGGCAGTTTTTTTTTATAGACTCACGCTGCACCTCTCAAGTCGTATCCATTAAAATGTTTCTACTCATCGCATCATTCAACATTCAATTACCCTTATTATAGGAGGGGGGGGGTCATTACTATAAGGGGAGGGGAGAATGAAAAGAACACAAATTTCACTAATAAATATACAAAATATTGAAATGGAAATAATTGTATTTATTTAGAAACCTTATCTTTTAAAGTGCCAATAATATTCAATTTTCAGTGTTTTAAAGCACAATTCGTTTTCCAAATTTGTATAATTAATATGGATGGCACATTTTACATTAAATGTCGCGGGACCACTCGTTTCGGGAGATGGCCCGTAGAAAAGAGTTCATCTCAATATTCGCTGGCTGTATTTGTTGGTATACTGCTCTAGATAGCCATGAACCCCAAGTGCCAGTGTGAGCGAAAAAAATGTTTCTCTATTGTAAAAAATAATTAAATTATATTATTCCATGTCTTTAGTCTGTGTTACTAAATTAAAATGATCGTTAGTTATAATAGTGAGACCTAAAAATAATGAGAATGGGAATTAATATAAACAAAGATCTAGAGGGGAGATTTTAGTAACTCTTAAGAAATAATCCATAGATAATTGATAATACGTATTTGAATAAAGTTGACGTTATAACACATCAGTTTTATTATGTAATAAAAACTACTTAATTAAAATCAATATGAGCTGATTATTAATGAGTTTAAACGTAATTAGTATGTCAAGTTAATTTTAACGATCATGTAAGGAATAGTTAGATAACACCTCTAATCAGTTATAGGGAAATGTAACAAACATTTTAGAGAACAATTAAATCGATCTAGAAACTTAGCAAATTGAAAGCTTTAAGGATATTTATGGCCATGTTACTATTTCTGAAGGGGGAAGCAATAAAAGGATACCGCTAAGTATCCAAAATACTTATAACATGTTTCATCTAATCAAGAACACATCGGAAAATCAATCAATAAATCATGTTTAGCTGATGTCGTTCTACAGTAGTGCCTCACAAATTAGGTTTTTGTGGTTTGTTCAAATGTTATTTGAGCCTAAAAGGCAATATAACCAAGTTCTTGCTATTCACTTATATGTAATATTAAAGAAAAAATATTTATTTATCAACGTCCACTTTTTGTAACTAAGGCTAATTGGGACGGGTTATCTACAGGTTATCATCCTTTTCTAGCCGGGCTGGGACTAAGGATTTAATTTAATGAATTTCGCCACTAAATAAATTCCTTTGCCCAGGCGGGAATACCCATACTAGGTTTACCATGTGAGATTAAGGTCAACGCTTTAACTCGCGTGTAGTATTAAACCTATGCGATTTTGTTAAAAGTCCGTCACGCAGGGGCTGCGTAAACTAAGCAGATTTCCCACGTGAAGTTATACAATAGAGAAATCTCCATAAGAGAGGCGAACTGTTACGGCAAAGGGCCGAACTAGCTTTTGGCGGGAAACTCTCATTCGTTATCGGCCCAAATTTAATAAAAATGGAAATATCTCGGTTAATATTTAAGATAGAGAATAAATGTATAAAACAATATTTATAGTAAATGTAATTTAGAATAAGATTGGTTTTATACAATTTTTTGATCCGACGTATAGTAACGGAGATATTTCGAATTTTCGAAAATCCCCCTCTAAACACCCTCTCCCACTGGTCCGATTTCAGCCATTAACGAACTTGATCTGTCTTTTTGCATAAAACGTTTATAAATCGAGTTTGGTAACGATCAAACAAAAATTGCGACCGCTAGAGCGTTAACAGACAAATATATATATATATATATATATATATATATATATATATATATCCCTTAAGGGAAATCTGCTAAAAGCGGTATATTACTTAAAATAAATCATAGAAAAAGACTGATGTAAAGACTAGTTGTGTACGTCCCGGTTTGAAACCGCCAAAGGGAGTGGATGCTGGTTATACAACAAACCAAAACCTAAAAGTGATACAACAAATTTGAATTGGGCCTGTTTTGTTTATCTTGACGAGGCATATTTAATTGTGTTCTATAACATTTTTGCATCGGGAGAAATCACTTTCAAATGAAATAGTTTTAAATAAACTGTAAGAAAACATTTTCTTTATTTAATTGAATGTTTCCTAAAGGACGAGGAAGACATGTGGTGCCCACATCAGATTTGTATTATAATTGTATGTATTGTTTCAACTAATTCAGTAAGAATTATACGAATACTTCGAATCGCTAGGTCGGCACTTTAAACGATTTACGTATAAATAAAAAAACAAACGAAAATGTTTGAGCTTATAAATTTTAGTTACTAAGTAACAGAAGGTGCAGATATAAACACCATTACAATACTAGAGTTTATGCTAAAAGAAATTTTGTATTTGAATGCAAACAATAATTCAAGGGAGATTTTATCCAGCGAAGACGGGAAGGAGCATAGCTATATAAACCTCGGGGGCAGAAGTATGGGAGACCTGAACTAGCTTTAGGAGGGGGGAGGGAAGGGAAACTTTTGAATTAGATGGTGCGGTCCTAAGGGATGCTGGCATAGTGATGTGTATTGTGGCAGTAAAGCGAGGCCGAGGGCTGAGGCTATAGGAGTTATAGTGGTGTTTGAATGACCCTATGACTGGCTTGGACTTCACCCTCATATATGGCTAACTCTGAAAGTTTGCCAGTCCTCGTAGGGCCTTGCTTGGCAATAACCATGCTTGCCGTCCAAGACAATCAGTGACTCCCCTCCAACCCTTCATATTAGAAGGTCTGCGAGTAAATCCACCAGAAAAATTCACTTGGCGTAATCTTCTGCAAGCTGCTATTCTATCGAGTTAGTAAGCTAAAAAAAATCGTATCTCAGCTCATGCATGAGGGGTCAAGTTTTTCTTCAAATTAACTTACTAGGATTCAATTCTACTTTTATTTTATGGATAGATTCCCACAACAAAAAGAAAAAAAACGTAGAAAAAAGTCCGTGCTGTGTAAACAAAACAGATTGTCTACCCTGTGTCATCAAACCGCATTATTTTTTCGATTGCTATCATAATTTGAAGCCTATCTAAATAGGACTTTAAATTTAAGTTTGACACGAAATATTCATAGATACAGTTACATAAATTGAAAATCGTAGTAATATAAATGTGGGTTGGTAGTAAAAAAAACTCAAATAGCTCGGTTTATAACAGAGTTGTAGAAGAAATATATAGAACAACAGCAGAATTCGACAGTTATCGATCTGACAAATAATAATGGAGATATTCGGAACTCCCATGTTATCCATCTTCTAAATCCCCACTCCTCCATTTTAGATGATGATGACTACGTAGTATTTAAACGAAATATGACGACCCATGATATAAACCACAAGCGGAATATTGTCATTGTGGGATGAATAAGAGTGGAGAGCTCCGCTATAATTGTAGAAAACCCAATTTACGCTAAGATTTTTTTATATATTACATTTTTCGATCACACTAATAAAATGAACTTACGAGTATTTCAACATTATTTCCCTTCTTGCCCGAAATCAACCGTTAACGAACTTGATCTTCTCGTAAAATGCTTAAATATCGTTAAACCACTTTAAGGGAAATCTACTGAAAATGTATCTAACAACTCGTACTCTAGTGAAAGAACCAAGAATTAACCAAAGGACCAATAATTACCACAGAACTTGTTCGTATATATTTTTAAACATTCAATGGAAAACATGGGCTTACTCTTGTAACCTCTTTCTAGAAATTTCATATATAGTGAAATCAACTGGTTAAAAAACTATCTATTTAAGGGAATACGATTCAAATTGGTAATATGGAGCTATACGGGTATCTTGTGCCCTAACCGTAATAGTGTTAGTTCATTTGAGCCGAAATCTGTCTTTTAAATCATAACAGCTCATTATTTTGTGGGTATAATAAATTAATTTTCCAACATTCTACTTCTAAATGAATGATCCTCCTTTGGGGTTTGATAAAAAAAAATATGGAAGAGTGGTTCTAGGTTCATTCCCAGCTTCTTTTTTCTTCTGCAGTACCTAGAAAGCAACAATAACACTATTTGTTGTTTGATGGAAATTCATATATATATATATATATATATATATATATATATATATATATATATTCATACAGTGAAAGAGGAACCTCCCATGAAAAATATAAAACAATAAATATTTAATTGAAATCTATCTTCGTATGAAATTTTATTGGAATGTGAACACAAATTTTTCAAATTTGCAAACAATATATCAGTTAGCAAACCATGCACATCTGTCAACATCAGACTAAATCACCTAAATGACATAAGATAGAGGTCTAAGGAGATTAGTGTCCGTGGTCATTACAATTAATTAGGTAGCTATAAATAAGCTTTCGTGTGGCTCACCATTAGGATAAAGTCTGTATCGCTTCTCTAATACTAAAATACATCTTTGCTTAAAGAGATTGAGCAAAAATTAAAATTTAAATTATTTATTAACGTCCAATTTTTGCAACTTAGGCTAATTTTAATTAGCCGGGTATTCTAAAGGTTACCACCATTTTCTAGCCAGGGCGGGCTGAGGATTTTGTTTAATGGATTCCGTCACTAAATAAATTCCTGTGTCCAGGCGGGAATCGGACGCGCCACTCCAAGTTTACCATCTGAGATTAAAGGCAACGCTTTAACTGACATGGCTAACCTGAGCCCCAATGGTATAAGCTACAGACTTATTACGAACAAAAATGAACCTTAGTTTTGTTATTTACAGCACTTATTTACAGTGACATCTGTAATATCATCCATTAGATAACACGAAACGCAGCTGAATTTCTGCAGAAGACACTGTCATTATCTATGATTTTCAAGCCTTCACATTTAACTTATCTATTAAATATAGTAATAGAAAACAGCTAGTGGAAAATATTTCACCTTAATTCATCCATCAGGCAGTTTTGAATTTTTGCCCTACATTTATGAACACATTCATCAGAAAGCAAAATTAAAAGGAACGGGATTAATCTGGTTGGATGAAAGATTATTTGCAAATGTTCACGCGGGGCTTAAGCTAATTAACGCAATATTCCAAATCCCTTAAAAATATAAATGCCTCGTCCTTTCTGTGCGTCAGAGTGATTATACCATGAATTGATGTAAAGTAATCGTATTAAGGAAAATAGCCATTAGTCTTTGAGGTTTAATACATTTAAATGTGTGAAATTAGTTCCATGAACAGATGAATATTCACTTCCAACTTTATCAGTATTTATTTGCTCTTATAAACCATTTCATAATTATAATCACATTTACTTTATATATATATATATATATATATATATATATACTTACATATGTATTGATACAGAGTTCATTACTGAAAAGAACTGATGCTTGTAAATATAAATCTCGATCATTTTAATAAAAATTTTTGCGCTGTTATAATGCAAAGATGGTTTCGTAGAGGAACAGTCTATTCTGTCAGTATTAGTATTAAAACGTAAATAAATAAATGAATTACTATGAAATAAAAATGTTTTAAAATTGTGTTATTAATATACTATACAATCGTAAATACCACATATTTCAAGGATTAATAACACTCTTCACAATTTTAATCCCTACATTTTTTATTATTGTATCAGAAAAGTAGGTTGCGTGGAGTTGGTGTGCTAATTTAAACGCATTTATTGTATACTAGTATAAAATTGCGAGGAATAACAAAACAATTTTTAATCAATTTGTCAAAAGTGAATACTCAAACGCACTAAAAATTGAATAGTAGGTCAAGACTACCGCTCAAATATTTTTGTTGTTCAATATTTACGATAACGAAAATAAAACTGCTTTGACGAATCATTCCATCTCCAAGAAACACACCTTCGATTTTGAGAAAGTTCAAATAATTGATAAAGAAAGATATATCACTAAACGAAAAATAAAAGAGAATATTCACATAATAAAACATAGAAAATAAGCAGTATACAAAAAAACAAAAGTTAAATACCTCAATCATATATTCTATAAGATTTTATCTTAAAATAATCGATTTTAAATTATGACGCGAAATACTCGAGTTCTAGGTTGACGTATAAATAATCGATCTGTAATTAGCAGGCGTAGCTTACTTTGGGGAATCTCAGTACCTACGACCTCCCCAGTGAGGAAGGGACAGTAGCAACGAACGAGCACTTCAGAAATGTAAGTAGCAATCTGTAATTAGATTTAATAAATATATAATGTAAGTAGGCACTTTTTAATACAATATCTAGCAAAGAATTATCATAGGGTTCTGTTAAATTAATGTTATTATTTTTTTGAAAAGGGATAGCCCCTGAAGAGGTGGCATGTAAAGCAGATTCAATAAAGTTTGCGCGGCAAAAATGTTACGGTGACGACCCTTGCCATGAAAATATGAAGAACATATAAAAATATTGGGTTCAGAATATTTATTGTTAGTGTTTTGTTGTTGTTAGTTATTGGGGACAGGAATATTTTTGTTGTTTCTCCCTCCGCGAAACGAAACTGTTCCATTGTTTTCTTCTAAAAACAGCAACATACTCACATTGTTTAAAATCGAAGGCGGGTCTCTAATGATTCAGGGAATAAAAAACTCATTTGGGGCATTATAATATTGCTCATAATAGGCAGCAAATAGGCATTTGTATCAAATACTTATAAGTTAGTGTTGTCCTTTGTTTGTAATAGCATTAGTGTAGTCAAAATGGAATTCTGGGAAAATATACATCTGTTTTTTATCTGAAATGCTTATATGCAATATTTCCTTTGGTAATTCTGAGCTATTATCCGGTTAACTTCAATTCCCTCCATACTGTAATATTACATTAGTGTAGTGCTGAATATTAATATTCAGTCCTAATTATGTGTCGGAAAACGAAAATATATTAATAAACTTAATTTAGTAGTCGTCTGGCTCACTATCGGTATCTGGCTCATGAACGACGCGAGATAAATTTTGTAACACTAAAATTTCCAAAATACGCCATCGGTGGTTAAAACCGAGGGTGGGGGTTTTCTTGTTCTAACTTTAGTATAAAACAAGAGTACATCACATTTTTAGGGCGATTGGTCAGATCTACAATGGCGAGGACGAGCAACCTCGCGTCGTTCATGAGCCAGATACCGATAGTGCCAATCTGACCAATCGCCCTAAAAATGTGATGTACTCTTGTTTTATACTAAAGTTAGAACAAGAAAACCCCCACCCTCGGTTTTAACCACCGATGGCGTATTTTGGAAATTTTAGTGTTACAAAATTTATCTCGCGTCGTTCATGAGCCAGATACCGATAGTGAGCCAGACGACTACTAAATTAAGTTTATTAATATATTTTCGTTTTCCGACACATAATTAGGACTGAACATTAATATTCAGCACTACACTAATGTAATATTACAGTATGGAGGGAATTGAAGTTAACCGGATAATAGCTCAGAATTACCTTTCCTTTATTTCAAATTTTAAACTGGATATATAACCACCGTAAAATAAATCTACAAAAATCCTCTTTGGTTACTTGGAAACTAAGAATATTCTTAGAACTAATTGAGCAAAGATTGTATGGATTAAACAAATGTCAGCTGTGAGAGGGGGTAAATAAATTGACAAATCCGGATGAATGTTTTTGGAGGGTGGAGTAAGGTAGACGGAGTTTGGAATCGGATTAGTGTTGGACGAAGTGCCTTAGCAAGTTGGTTCGTAGGGCCTTCTGCGGGGGCGGAGTCCGAACTTCGGGCTTTCCCATCCTGCTCACCGCCCCCCAAAACTCTTCATAATTCAGCTTCGCCAGGAGATGGGGCCTAACCACCTTAGCTAACTCCTCAAGGGCGGATCTACCCGAGCTTTTATTCCGAGGGAATAACCGAGAATAACGTCAAAGTTGAATAGTGTATAAGTTTTACGTGTATCATACTCTATAAAGAAAAATGGCCAGAATAGATTCAGACCTTCTAAGAAGAGATTATACCACGATCAAAGTGCCTTCAGAAGGTTCTTCCAATGTAAGATGCCCAGTTTCTTAAATCTTACTACAGTTCATCAGGGATTTCTACCGTCTCGTGAGCCCGTCTCTCTCTGGTTTTCTTCTTGACTTCGTGCTGTACATCTTCGTTGACCTTCATTCTCTATCCGTCTAAACCAATGTATGTACAATATTGATGAATGGCAAGATACTATGGCCCAATACACATCCTTTAGTTATGTACTGCTTCTCGTTATAGACGTAAGCTCCGTTAATGGCTTCAAATATCTTAATTAAGATTCTCTTACCTCCCAAACTGTTGTGGTCTTCCGTTTCCGCGCCTGTCGACAATCGTATTAATTTGTAGCATTGAGAGAGCCTTTAAAAGTGGAAAATTATTTGTAGAGTATGGAAATATATGGCCCACGCAACGATTCTAGATTTATAACAGTAACTACTGTTACTAATTCTTATAGGTAGGTACTTGAGTTGTCTCCATATAATTGAACACATGGTCTCCCAAATATGGAGGACTACCACTCAACAAGCTGTTTGCAACAGGTTGTCGTACACTTACTTAGGAGTTTATACGTATTGGAAGGGCCAGATTCAATAATCTCTGTGACTATACTAATCAATGCTGCAATACTTCTAGTTTGGACCGGAAGTTCGGTGAGAACAATATTTGTTATTTAGACTTCAAATAAAGTGCTTATAATATAGCAGCTTATTGTTGATATGACATGAGTAGGAGTGGGGGTTATCTGAAGGCTGAAAACTAAAAAACGCAAATATCTCGGTTAATATAAAAAATAATGAAAACACGAACATAAAAATATTTATAAGTCTTTTAATTTGCAATACGATTGGTTCTATACGATTTTCCATGCGACATATAGATATTTGAAATTTTCGAAAATCCTCCCCTCTAAATCCCCCCCCCCCCTCCCACTGATCCGATTTCAGCCGTTAACGAACTTGATCTTTATGTTCACATGACACATTTAAATTTGGAGTTTTGTAACGATCAAGCAATAATTGGGACAGCTAGACCGTTAACATATATACATATACATATATATATATATATATATATATATATATATATATATATATATATATATATAATTTTCGAAAATCTCAATAGCTGACTTCCCTGAAGGGAAATCTGCTAAAATTGATTTCATTTTTTAACAAGTAGTGATGACACCATTCAGGAGGTCATACTAGTCTTTTTGTTAAGACAAGGTTTTTTTTTCTTTTTTTAAACAAACAACTGCCATTGGAGTTCATAGCAAATTTATACAGTGACTAAATTAATATACTTTCTATTAATACTAAAGAATTATAATTCTACTAAATGTTACTATGCCTCTAGGAAATGCCCTTTCATAGACCATCCATTTGAAGGGTCGTTTCATTGCTGGGCTTAAGAGGGTTGTACAGTCGTCTGAACTCATACTGAGTTAGTATGGCCAACGTAAGGATACGGTTAGGCCCCTCTCGCTCTGTATAATTCAAGGAGAAAGAAAACATTTACAGTTGGGTTGTGCCAGAGGCGAGGGGAGTAAAAACAAGTCGAGGGGGCGACAAAGACTCTATATAGAGACGAGGGATACGGTGTAAAGTTTCACACTAAGACCACAGGCCTCTGTATCTCCCATGCACACAGTTCCCGCCATCTCGCACACTTGGGAGCCTCGTTCTGTTCCTCTGAATTCTTTAGTACCGCAGAAAAATAAGGAACCCGGTCTCACAACCCCCGCCCACCTTTTTCCAGGACGTACCACTCGATTCATAAAAAGACTGTGATCAGGGCGTGAAACGTACTTTGAAAAATAGGCTCCTACACCCAGCCAAACTGTCAAACGCAAAGGGGAAACAAGGGAAAATAAAGACTGAGGGATTCCGCTTATAGAAAAGCCAATAAAAAAAATATATTCTCAACATTCCAAAGAAGAACCTTCTGTAATTTAAATTAAGCTTTAACCTTTAATCTCCGAAACGTTTGAATTTTCATAAGATTGGTTGTAGTTTATATATGTTACAGACTGCAAATACTAAAAAACCATTGACTCTGAGAAAGAGTATTAATGAATAGGAGATAGCTTTATCCAAAAGAAAAAAATACACCTAGGTAAAAACCTTGTCTAAAAAGTAACCCATTGATTCAGATGTTCCAGCACAATTTTTATTTCGAATCTAGGACTTCACAGAAGCAATAAATTCAAAATAATAGGGCAAGTTAGCCTCCAGGCTATAGATTTAGTTAAAAATGAATATTAAAGAAATTATTTATTATGTACTTATATATTTTACCAATTTTCTCCAATAATGTTGTAGGCATTTAATTACTATTATGAATGAAGTATCAAAAAATCATAAGTAGAACAAAATGATGACATTGTAATAAAATATTATTAATCATCGAACTTAGCCAAACTAATACAGAACCATCTAGCACTGAACTCAATAGTTTCATTAATTATAACTCATTCTATTTTTTAGTACAAAAGAATACCAGACTGCTAAGTATAAAATTCTTAATGTTTTAAGTATTCTGCGGCATAGGCAATGGATAATGTTCTCCATTTTTTTCCCAGAGATATTTGTGATTGATACGACACTCTTTTGAAATCAAAAATCAACATGATTGACTGTATTGCTACAAATAATTATTATTATACCAAATCTGAGTCTTCAGCTGATAGCTCAGTCCTAATTTTTAAATAAACAATTTAAATGGAAACAAGTTCATTACTTATAAACTGGAAGCATGCTAAAAAATAATGAAATGTTGTATTGGTGAATTATACATCACGTATGAGGTACAATACGAAGTATAATCCCCTAAATTCCCACCCTAAGTCCATCTCTTTAATGTAATTATTGATGTAAAAATATGAACCAACAACACGTTTTATTAGAGATATATTATATGACTCATGAAAATTAAATTATTTAGCATATTCAAAGTGAGCTGATATGGAATATAAAACAAGAGAGAGAATTATTTAAAACTGAATTTAGAGTGGGATATTTCTGAAAGCTTTTAGGACACACTGATTCCCATTGGGCCTCTAGAGGATTCCTAACGGAAATCAGGGTTAAAAAAAATATACTTTTTTTAAACAAGAAAAGAAATAAAGGAAGGCTTTGTGAAAAAAAAAAACTAAAAATAAAAAAGAAAGGGAGAGAGAGAGAGCATAGCTAGAAGAGGGCAGAGATAAGACTAATCAGTGAGGCTATCTAAACGGGGATCGCTTACGTGGTTCGCTGGTTAATTCTGGATTAGTTGTGTGGTCAGCTAATTGGTACTAATCCTAGGGCCGAGCGATCGGTACCCCTCCCTTGAGGACTGTTTTTACCGGAGGCTCTAAACTTGGAAGGAGGTCCTTAACATGCCCTCCAGGGCCCAAACAATTCGACTGCATGCTAAATTTCTCCTAATCCTCTTTCAACAAGATTTTTACTCCTTTTAAATCGCTTAAAAACAATTTAATCCAACCACAAAAAATTGTCATAATGCATAATGAGTTTTCGAATCAAAATGGAACATATAATTTCTCTCAATAACGCAAGAATACTTTTATTCTTTCTTTTTACCAGTATACCGACAGCAGGGGTAAAGAGATTAAATACAATCAAAGGTACACAAACATGTACTAATCTGTGGCTGTTCAGAATAATAAATTCGTTCAAAATCTCTTTCATATATTCTGATAATATACAAAATAATTGCATCTAATCCTTACTCGGACCAATTAAAGTATTTCTGGATTTCAGGTCTCAAACCAGCTATCTTTATACTCTTATTTCAAATAGCAGCGTTTCGCCCTCCTGGGCATTAGCAATGATTTAAAATTATTCCTCTCAGTCAATAACATAATAATAACTCTCCACAGAATAAGAAACTCCTTAATACAATCAGCCTTACCAAGTGGTAATTAGTCAAATAATATTATTCTCCTATTACTTTCATTTGATTATAATATATAGCTATATCTTATTTATTTAGTTAGTCAGTTTATATGTAATCACATGAAATTTACATTCTTCCATTTACTAATAAACTATTTATCACGAATGGGATTTTAAAAATAAAACCATTACTTCTAATGTTGGACTACTTATTTTCATACATTGCTGACCACACCTTTTCATATATATTTTTTTAAATTGTTAATCAGAATTGTATTTATAAAATGTATTTCTTTTGTTATTAATTGAGTCATGATTATCTATGCCGATGAATACGGGATAGAGTTGGAAGCAACTCAACTCAAAATCTTTACAGCAGTCACAGTACACTGCTTTAGAAAACTATTTTCAACGATGGTTAAACAGAGCCGGGCACAGATTCGAAGAGACGGCTTAACTTTTAATCACGTACAGAGGGGGATGATGACTTATTATCTTTTTAATGCCACCGTCTTTACCGGACTTGTAAATAAAAAAATGTATAAAATTGGAATATTTTTAAACAGATAGATGTCAATTAATATATGAGCTAATTCCTAGTGCTAAATAAAATTCCAGCACTTGATATGCACATGAGGGACTAGCTAGAATGAAGTTGAGTATTTCTTTTTAATAGAATATATGTTTATTTCAATTCTATAGCAGCTAATGGAGAAATGCTGACTAATCTAAAATACGTTTTAAACACATAAGATCAATTTTGCTGTTTTTATCCTGCATTAGTTCCTAATGCCAATCAAAAAATTTATTCTTGTACTGTAAGGAGAAAAAATCCCTATTCGAAAAATATTGTTGAGTGAGAAAGGAAATTAATGTATCTTTACTTCATAGAAGAGTAGTCTGAAATCGAAGTAATCTAAGCTTTTTGAAAGTTTCCTAAATAGCTAGACCAATTTGTATAATGGACAACAACAAATATTTTCGTGATGGAATTAAACATATGACTGTGTTCACATTTAGGATGAAGATAACAAATTAAGTCTTTACACATCACATTAAAGAAGAAAGATACATTATATCTTTGCACATTAGTCTGTTGTTTACAATGATATATTATAAGGTGGATTAGGGGAGGGTGATTGCTCATAAAGTATATTATTCAGTCTTGTTTTACGAAAATGAATGCGTAATAATAAAAAAGAAAGAAAAAAGTTGGAATGTAGACAAGGAAAAGGGGAGGGGACAATGCAAATTTTTCAACAAACGCCATCGTCTGTTAACCATTCAACTTAACCGTAATGAAGCAGTATTTCAGTTCTCGAATATCTTAACTTTAGTATTTTGATTCCTTCTTAAAATTATAATATTATTCTAAACATTTTGTACGTTACGGACTTTTTCTTATGAGAATAGCGGCTTACGGTATTCTGAAGTAAATAATTGAAATATTATATGATGCTCATCGTAAGGAAAAGTTATTTTAAAGGGGACTCAATCTTTGCCATCATAAGACACCTTCAAGTTGGACGAGAAAGGAGAATTACTCAGAAACCTGAGTAACCTTCTTTCCCTGCCTAATCCTAATGGCATTTACTCTACACTTCATCCTAAACTCAAACTTTACTGAAACTTAACAATGAAGATCCTCTCAGCTCTGGCCAAGTTATACAGCAGGAAGTAATTTATGAGTCCTTATATTTATAATACCTTTGTTTGTAAATTATGAATAGGAAACAAGTCGTTAATAGTTACGTACTTGTTCAAGTTTTTGCTGAGACAGTAGTAACTTGTCATTTATAGTTAAATACGGCCGTTGTAAACCTGTGACAAACTAAAGATAAGTAGGGGACTACATTTGGAGCAAGCCTTCGCCATTTCGATGGAAAGTGGCATTAACAACTCAAATATTGTGAGTTATGGAGGCAGCTCAGGAGACGGGAGGTATTTAGAAAATTACTTATGTACCCCATCAAATAAATAAATTCACTTGTTCTTATATAGCATTAAGTATATGAAAATAAATACTTATGGTTTATATCAGGTGGAGATCATTCAAATAACTCTCTATAAAAGAAGAAGAATTCAGGTAAGTATTCCATTCATTATTAATACTCAATTTTTATTCTTTATTACTTTATAGCTAATTTCATATTCATGACAGTAAGAGTTATGAATGATTTAATGTACAAATAATTCTGAGGGCTGTGAAAACGTGAAGAGCTTCTAACAACGGATTTCTAAGATTGCCCCAGGTTTTGACCATCTGCTGAAAATGACCGTCAAGGAACCCAGTCTATTAATGGATGTCACGTAAAAATGGTTCAGGAATCAGTAAAATATTAGGTTTAGGTCAAAGCTTTATTTTTAACTATTAACAGTCCTTTCCAAAAGTAAAACAATCACCTATAAATACATTTTTTACTAGTCGGAAAAGTACGTCGCATAGGGGCTGCGTATTTTACAAACATTCCCCTCGAACGCGATACGCAGCATTCGTCATCACACCTTCAATTCTTTTAGCCTGCTTTAAAGAGAAATATATATATATATATATATATATATATATATATATATATATATATATATATACATACATACAAAATTTGACATATAAACCATCTTGAAATATTTATTTAATATAAACTACTATGTGTGAGAATGACGTGATTAGGAGCAGAAGTCTGAAAAAAAAAGCAAAAAAACATTTCATTTACAGAAAAAAAGTATACTTGTATACCGAGAACGGTAATTGTTGTAACATGGCCAACGCGATTTTCATATAACATTGTTTCGATACGATGCACCATAACGCTGAAATCTACGACTTTTGATTTTGTTCCGTTAACTAAACCCTATCCTCCAGGTTCGATTTCAGTCTTGATATCTTGTTTATATTAAACGTACATTAATAAGTTACAAATATAATTAAACTGAGGTAATTTTTTGTAATTTTGTTTTCAAGATCAGAAGAAATTTTACAAAATTATTTTATGAGTACAACCACATTACTGATTTACAGAAGGAAAATGGGTGAAATATATACAAAATAGCTTGGTTGCTGTGCTAAAAAAAATTATCCACACCAGAAACTTACAGGAATTTTTCATGTATATTTATTAATCAACAACTTCTCAACAAATTTTAAGTTGTTTTCATTTTCATCTGAATTAAAGCAGTAAATATTTTGAACTTTAGTTTTTAAACAAACTTCAATTATAAGGTCAAATCAAACCATTGTCATGATATTTAGTAATATGAATATCTGAAATGTTTTATAAATGTTACTTTTGTAAATAACAAAACGATATGGTACTTGAAAATCAGTATGGTTGAACCAAGGCATACATACATATAGGAATATTTTAATATTTATTCAAAAAACATAACAATTTTGACCATTGCTAGTATTACATATTTATATACTTATAAAGCCCTTCTTAAACAGTACGGCGCTAAAAAAACGCTTGTTACACACTAATCCCTTTTAACCATAGTGGTAGGTTTTAATTGAATGAATTTTCCTTTAAGTGATAAGCACAATTCTCTGTTTTTCTTTTTTTTCTCCAAGTGTGCTGCAAAGGTGGTATCAGTAATGACCATTATATAAGAGCTATCTTTATCTGCTTACTTCTCCAAAGAATAATATCTGACCTATTATGTTTTACTATTAATTCAATTTTGTATATATTTTATAATTCTAGTTTTTCAAATGTTCGTAGTAATAACAAAGGGTTGATGAGTAGGTGGATCAAAACAAGTAATATTCAAAATTAGGTTTTAAAGTAGAATTTAAAATATGAGTATACTCCATGCCGCGAGAATAACCACATTAACACCAATTTAAAAAAAAAAATAAATAAATTTCTATATCATTCAGCCCACTCACCATCTGATTTTGGACCGGGTGGTTTACGCGTCGCCCAGTTAGTCCTGATGCTCCTGCTGCCCAGCCATTGGCCATTCATTGCTGTGATGGCACTTTCTGCTTCCTGAAAAGTAAAAAGAGATACTTAGTATATCTTGTAAAAATGAATGTGAACATACGCCGTGGAACTTAACAGATAAAAGTGTGCCTTGAAGGAGACTGCAACACACTGGCGATGAAAATGTCCGTCACGCAGGGCCTGCGTAAATTAAACAGATTTACCACGTACTGGTATAACACACTTGTGATATCATTCTCAATTTTTTGAGGGGAAAAAATCGATGGGTTAAAGGGTTAAAGGCTGAAAACAATAAAGTAGAAATAACTCGCTTATTATTTCAGTTACGAAAAAAATTGATAAAACCACAATTATCAATAGCTTGAAAGCATCAATAGCTTGAAAATGATTGGGTCTATAACCATTTTGCGATACGACTCATAATAACGGTATTATTTTGAATTTTCCAATTCCTGCTATAATCCCCCCCCTTAAACATTTATCTCTGTATCTCAGATAGTAAACATTCAATGGAAACAATATTAGGTATTTAAGCTTGGAATAATGTGGTTCATGAATTATATTAACAGCTTATTAACCAATAAGCTGTTAATATAACTCATGAGTCCGCGAAGGGGTTTACTGCAGGATGATAAGTAAAAAATGGAAATATCTCGGTTAATATTCAAGTTACAAAAAACATGTGTATAACAACATCTATAGGAAATTGTAATATAATTGGTTCTGTACAATTTTTCGATCCGACGTATAATACCAGAGATATTTTGAATTTTCCAATTCCTGCTATAACCCCCCCCACCACTTGTTTCATTTTAATCATTAAAGAAGTTGATCTTTAGTTAAGCATGAAACGCTTATATGTCGAGTTTGGTTACGATCAAACAGGAATTGCGCTGCCAGAGAGGTAACAAGCAAGTATACACACACACACACACACACACATACATATACAATTTGGACGGACCTCATTTTCGTCATGTGCTAGGTAGGGTCGATAGACTTTTGAAGAAATGTTTTGCGTCATGATTACGACCTCGATAGCTGATTTCCCTTGAGGGAAATATGCTTTAAGGCCAGCTTGCTGGAAGTTTAGCGTCGAAACCTAATGACGACTGAGCTACATAAAGAGTTCTATTCACGCCGCATCTAGATCATACAAGTGAATAAAGTAGGAAATAGAATTAAATTAAAACGGAAGTAGGGGGAGAGGGGAGTTTCACAAATTCTCTTATCTGTAAATAAGCTATTAAATTAGTATAAAAAAACATTTTCTAAACTTTGTTATTCCTATGGCAATCTTTTTACGAGAAATTGTAATTAATAGGACGTTTTTATTGGATGCTCCTATAATTCTATTATGTGTTGGAGGTAATTCCAATTAATGTCCTTGAATAATGCGTACAAAGAGAAGATAGAAATATTTTCTGAATGGGCCATTCAAGGAAAATCCGAGGGGAACAATAAAATTTAAAATTATAATTACCTAAAATTAACATCCTGATAAAGCGTCTTCTTGGAAGTTTATTTATATATTTTGCTTTCTAAAAAATGTTTTTATTTTTTAAAGGCTTATATTTGATGAGAGTTAGGAGGTTCATTAAAAAGAAATCCTTAAATAATTGCCGTTGGAAAATTTAGTCAATTTCCAGAATCATAAAACAATGAAAGTCGAGGGAAATCCTTTTCCACTTTGAGCCACATATTGAGATAAGATAAAACAGTACAAGGGGTGATTAACACCAATAAAAAGAAGGAAAAAAGTAATTTAGAAAAGAACAATTCAATCAGAACTAGAGTAGAAAAAGTTGTGCTAATCAATAAAAGTAACGTGCTAAAAATAAAAGGCTTCTTCCAAGGGTGGATATTCCCGCAAAATTGGAGTCTACCTTTATCTGGGCTCATTCGTTGGAGATAGTTTGAACTGCTGAGGCAAGAAGAGGGGACAGAGGAATCAGGCCATTCGGAGCTATCAGTGGAAGAAGGGTGATAAATTTCATGTAGCTCATTGATTAAGGACCTAGATGGTAGGGGCAATGTGATGGCTTATTTTACTGCTATAGCTTCCTCCATAGGGCGGCTTCACTTACCTCCCCCATATAATAATATGACCAAGCTCAAAGGTAGTATCGTTTCTACCCTCCACATTACTTTTCTTTATCCATTATCTCTATTAAGTTTTCTTTCTGCTCGTACCTCATACTCAATTATTAACCTCAACCTCCTACCGTGCACTAAGTTAAGAGAGATGTGCCTCCTGAAGTGCGTCCCATCCAATTTTAAGGCCTCATTTGAACTGGTCTTTCAGTTTTGACGGAAACCCGCATATCCCCCGCAAAGTTGCATTTAGAAGCTGAAGGCTACCAGATGCTCAAGCTAGTAAACTCGAATAGTGGACTGGCTTCTCAGCTGTCAAGAATACTACATGTAGCTCGGTTTCAAACTGAGTTCATCACTCAATCCCAACAAACTTGAGTTTCGTTTCACTTGGCATGTGGTCGGAGAAGTAATCTATTGAACAATTCCTGTCTGAATAAAAATTTGTCACTTTTTCAATGGTCCTAATGTTTAAAACTTTTAATGAATATATTATAAATAAAGCAATAAATGGACTAAATAAAATCATTTATTTCCAAAATAATACTAATAAAAAAACAAAAATCAATTGTAATTCGTATTATGTTGGATGTGGAGTTGTATAAACAGGAAGACTTCTTCCCAAATTATTTATTTGAACAGAAGGACTTTTCACTATACCAACATTCGATAATATTGTTACAGTTAGGGAAATACTATCCCAGTAAAGTAAATTTATTCACCTCAGTAAAAAGGAAGTAAAATTAGATAAGAGATGCTTCTTTCATTATAATTTGTCCTATGACCAAATAAAATTTTGAAGCTACACGATTTAAGATAATGTGGGATTAGTAAGCCAGAAAATAAAATAATACCAAAACACAATAAGTGATCCATTTTAGAAGAATGAAGAACATCTTGATTATTTTGTAGAAATTACTTGAAGCATTTCGGGAAATATAGTCAGCGCGGAAATTATTTCTATACATGCTTAGTATCTTTATTAGGGCTGTAACTAGGGTAAACATCTTGATTTTTGAAACCACTTCTACTTCTACCACTTAAGCACCATTTGCTTCTTAAAGCAATCTATGGGCCTCAGCTGCAGAGTTTTGCAAATTAAAAGAGTAAATCGAAAGTCCCGGACATGACTCGTCACAAAACGTTTTCACGAAAAAATTATATTTTTAAAAAGACATTTACATTTTTAAAATTTTGACTTATATTTAAAATTGTGTTTTATATTATAGTATCTAGGATATTAATATATATTTGTTATCAAGTGTTTTAGATTTTTTTTTTCAGTTTTACTGTGTTGAGTATTTAATATATTTATATAATGTCTTATGAGCTTTTTGTAGTACTGAAAATGAGGCTTAATTTTGAAAGCGCTATGCGCAAAAATATATTTTTTAACATTGGAGGTAATGGGCTTTTATTCAAACTTTGACAATAAGCCCCCTCGCCAGTCATAACGGATATGGAGATGAGAAAAAAAAATCCAGTATACCGTAACACCTGAGTCTTAGCGAAATTGTGCTCAATAACTTTAATAGTTCATTAAGAGGATTGTAACCATTTGGAATTTCAGGCTGTATAATTGATCTTATGAGTGGTGAAATATTCGTCAAAAAACTAAACTATTCGTGTTTCTGGATTGAGTTGTAGAATTCAAATCTGACTGACAAAGCTCAAACCTGATGTGTGAAGATTTCATAATTTTTATGGGATTTTATTTTTATAGTGTTTGGGTTCTGTTTTAACCGGATAAAAAAAAAGTCCATACTACAGTTACTTTTCATTATTAAAGGCAGGGGACTTTCGAGGTCATATACATACATACATATTGTCTACAGGACCTGTATCCTCCTGCAGGATCCATTTCTATTATATACATGGTTTCTTTTCCATTGCGTATGAAATGTTTCTTCATGCGTATTAAGGTGTGAGAAGAATAGATGAAAAGCAGTAATCAAGTACTCAAACGTCATTAAAATTTTTCTTTCAAGTTTGTAATGGAGACATACCTTTAACAGCTTATAAATATTAAATGTTATTACAATACACAGATGGAAATCGATCAAAAATTAGTAACGCATTTTCATATTGAGTGGGTCAATGCCTGTGTATACCAGACCTAATTTTGGTTGGCTCTTCCTACTTGATACAATTTATTACTAGGCATATACCCGCTAGCTTAGCTTTTGGCGGATGGCAATATTTAATGAGATTAAAGCATGAAATAAGGACATCAGAACATGAAACTCATCAGTTCAAATTGGAGAGCCTTATATAGAATGTAGCCTTCATCCTTACTAACACCACATTAACATGGCAAATAAATGAAATGTTCTCGTAAATAATAATTCGTTTCAACTATTAACTGTTGCAGTGATGAAAGACCTCAAAAACGTCTTGTAAATGATGAATTGACAGTTTGTTGCTCACAGTTGTCTCGCTGAAAGGAGTTGGAGGGCAGAGTACCCGAAAGCGCTGAGCAATTAAAATAATGTACTGTTATGAAGGCCAGACGCATAGAACTCATATAGTCATGGACTCATTAAATAACTTCACACTTCCGTAGCAGACAGGGATTTACAACCTGTGGATATTCAACGTTAGCCTTAAAATAAAATTTTTAAACGCTATTGGAAGTAGTACTTCCTTTAAACAGAGAAATTGTATATATTATTATTTTTTGCAATGACTCAACATCTCTTGTAGTTATGCACAAAGTCCCAGTTGTGGCTAATGTTGTGAGGTTTTCAAGTTACTTGAATAAATGTTATGTAATCAGACGTTATATACTATTTATTTACGTCCACTTAATGCTACTTTGGCTGATTAGGAAGGGTTATATAGAGGGAACGACCCTTTTCTAGCCAGGATGAGATGTTTACAGGCGTATATCAAATTCATTTATATTAAAAATATCTTATTGTGACTTCCTTGTGCTCCTATTATATTAAATAACTAAATAATGGTAGCACTTATTTAAAAATATTTAAGTAGAATGTGATGTACGATATCTCCTCCGTTCGAATGAGGATCTATAAATGCCAGGGGCAAAATTATAGGTCTTTTTATCATAAACAAAAAAAAACGGTCCTATACAATATATATATATATTAGAAGAATTTTGAGATTTGTTTTTTATTTGTGCCTTTTTCTACCCCCCTCCCCTCCGTCTCCTCCTTAGTCAAAAGAGGAGTGCACAACTTGGCGATACAAGAATCCCAAATATGCAATTTTAACATTCTAAGGCTAGCCGTTATTGAGGAATGCCTTGATACATACATAAGTTACACCAAAACTTGCCAAAATGGGTTTAGGGAATAATTCTGTTGAAATCCGTGCACTGCAAACTTCCGTGATTCTCCCTTTCACACAAGGAACAAACATGATTAATTGTAGAGATTGACAGAAGCATAAGAATGCTGCTTGAAACACTGGATGAATACTGCTTGAATACTAGGATCCAATAGTACCATTGCCCGAACATTGTTTTGATTTAGTTAAAACGTGAATGTGCAAATTAGAAAATCTCCTATAAAAGGTGAGAGGAAGTAGAATTGCTCAAATCCCGAAAGTACTCTGCAAGGAAAAATGATATTTAAAGAAAAATAAATGTCTTTCTGTCTAGACGTCGGACTCTTCACATGTGTCAGTATGACATTTCTTTAATACATAAAAATACACAACTGCTATCCAGATGACTACAGAAGGGAGTACAGCAGAATAAATGTTATGATGGGTTATAGCATTCCTAGAATGGGCAAGCCGTACTACAATAATGGAAGCAGTAGGTGTGGATATGGTTATGGTGGCATGAAATGAACCTCAACCTAACATCTAGCTATAGATATAAACAGTAGGTTATGTTCTCACAGTGGCTACCCCACTGACCGCCCTCACAAATACCTTCACATATGACGTTCCCTCAAATGTGTTAAGGAACTTAAATTAACAATCCATTTTTTAAAAATATCTGTAGTCCCAATTTTAATATCCTATTACTTTAAAAACGATAATATTGGAAAGACAAATGTACTTTGGTTATAAACCGTATATATTTCAGCTTCACAAAAACAGTAACATCTTAAATCACTCGCCAGTAAAAATTGAATTAAAAAAAAAGAAAACATGATTTATGACAGAGTACAATTACGAGATACTATCTCATGATGAAGTTTTCTTTTAAAATTTCCTCGTTTGTCCACCGTTCAAATATGTCTTTTATAGCTAGCAATCTACGAGTTTTTAATTATTTACTATCTGTATATTTCAAAATTTGAACATTTTTCCATCAACTGCTGCTTTATAATTTATTATTATTATGATTTATTAACGTCCGCTTTTTACAACTAAGGCTAATTAGGACGGGTTATCTACAGGTTACCACCCTTTTCTAGTCAGGGTGGGACTTAGGATGTTATTTAATGAATTCTGTAACTAAATAATTTCCTTTGCCCAAGCGAGAATCGAACTCACCACTCTAGGTTTACCATGTGAGATTAAGGTCAACGCTTTAACTCACATTACTAACCTGAGCCCCCACATTATAATTTAGAGTCTAACAAAACCGTTGATCAAGTTATTTTTGCGCATGCCCTAAATGCTTTCGTAATTAAAATATTAACTGATGAAATTGTAATTTATACTTTTCATTCGTCGGTTAATTCCCATACCTACTCATTTATTTGTCACAAAAAGCTACCGTATATATATATATATATATATATATATATATATATATATATATATATATATATATATATATATATAAAACACACGCACACACATCGAATGACCAGATGACATAAAGTATTCGTTTATGTGCCCAACGTGTAAACGAATGTTTGTTTCTAAAATTTCGTAATATTTCCTAAATTGGACCAAAACATAAATGAGCCAGTCCTATTCTTAGTCCTTATTAGGCAATGGCTAGACTAAGGAAAATCTGGAATATTTTCTTAAGGTGCTGGAAAATAATATACTTTTTATTCTCCCTGCAATCATAAATATTTTCAGTAATATTTGAACTGGTAACGTAAACGCTTAGAGGTACTCACTCGCTGGCAGTGTGTTAAAAATGCCACCCTTTTCTTCTTTATACTTAGTTATAATTACCAAAGTTTTTCTTGTTGTATCTGTGTTCTTATATTTTACATCTGGAGGCGAGATTCATAATTCTTGTCGTGAAACAACGAATCTCGCAGTTATACAAAATAATTTTTTTTTGATGTTCAGCAACGTTCAGCAGCTAGCCTGCCTGCCGTCACATTATCTGAATACTTAATGCCGTTTCAAAAATAAACATACCGTATGTCAATTACATTATAATCAGAATAATTAATCAAAAATACCCTTAGCTAATAAAAACTATATTTCATTTGCCATATTCAATCAGGTAGCATTACCAAGTGTAAGCCTGGATTAAGTGGTCTGGCTGTCAGCAAGCACCCATTTTAGGATTTATTTATTACATTTAAAATATGTATTGGGATATATTGTGTGATTCGAGCTGATAGAGTTGCATAATAATTGTGGTTAGGAGTGGTTTTGCTGGGGTTATGGGGGGATGTAGGGCTGTACGGAATGAAGCAACCCCATCATGGAGGTTAGTCTGAGCAGGGTGCGGCTAACCATCAAACCACCAACATAAATACACTGTTAATAGCTGCTAACAGTATTTGCCAGTCTCGCCCATTCGCTCTAGGAATCCAAACTATCGCCAATTCGTTTCAACCTGTTAATTTTTTTTTTCTCTCGTTTTATCAACACTCGTCTTTTAGCATATTTCCCTGGGGGGAAATCAGCTATTGAGGTGGTACTCATGACACGATTTTTAAAAATTCTCTTCAAATTTCCATCGATCCTACCCTAAAGATGACGAAAATGAGATCGAAAATTATATATATATATATATATATGTGTGTGTGTGTGTGTGTGTGTGTGTGTGTCTGTAAACGCTTTAGCATTACCAAACTCGATATTTAAACGTTTTATGTAAAAATATTGATCAAGTTCGTTAATGGCTGAAATAGGAACAGTGGGAGGGGAGGATTTTCGAAAATTCGAAATATCTCCGTTACTATACGTCGGACCGAAAATTTGTATAGAATCAGTCTTATTACAAATTGAATGTACTATAAATATTGTTATATACATTTATTCTTTATCTTGAATATTAAGCGAGATATTCGCATTTTTATTAAGTGTGTACGGATAACGGACGAAATGAGATCGGCTAACTTCGATTCTAATCGTGAATTTCAAAAGCTAGTTCGGTCGTTTCCGTAGCCGTTCGGCTCTCGTGAAATTTCTCTATTGTAAAACTTCACGTGAGAAATCTGCTTAGTTTGCGCAGGCCCTGCGTGACGGACTTTTATACATGTCTAGTCAGCGTTTATGTAAAACTTAAGCTTAATTTCATACTAACAATTCCCGTCATATTCTTCACTTTGATTGAGTTAACTACGTTTTTTATAACGCTTATATTCAGTAGTAGCGGAGTGATTATTAATGAAACGCTATTGGTAGAATCAACAATAAGAAGGAAATAATGAGATCCATGAAATTAAATCTCAATATATTTCTTCTATTACAACTTAGTGCAAGTACCCCACCCCCACTGAATACTGTATTTTACCATTAACAATTATGGTTGTTGTGTTTAAAAAAACGACGGTGGAACAGAATCAATTAAATCCTTTATAGAATTTATTAAAGACTAACTCTTTTCCCTTGGGATGAGAAAATTGGTTGGAATCGAACTTATTTATTAAAGTATTTATTTATTCAAATCACCTCTGTGACGAAAAGGCAATTTTCTCTGTTATTATATCATTCCAAAAAGGTTAAATAAATGAACAAACACCAGTAGAATCTCAACTTTGGAATTATCCCAGTAACGAATTATTATTGATAAATTCACACGGGTTTCAGAATGGAAAACGAATAGTGTAAAATCAATAGAAAGATAACTACCCCTAATAAAATCAAAGATAATTGCATACACACTGTTATTAAAATGGAGAAATTCCAAAAAAAATAAGTAAGATGTATATTGAAAATAAAAATAACTTAAACTTTACACGAATGAAGTTTATCGTGTCGTTTAATCTATAGATTCCCACTGCTTACTACGCAGTGTGGGGTTAAATTAAGTTAGATATTTATCTAATCAATTCCTATGCCCCAAATAAATTGAGACAACGTACATGGCAAATTCTTCCGGAAATACCCTACAGGATTAATTATTGAAATATATAAATATTTTATTATTGAAATTAAAAGCCATGCCATTGTTTGGACACATCATAATCAGAAGCGGTTTGCCTCCCTTTCGTCTGAATATAATATAACGTATCCATTAATTTATGAAAAAATGATCCTTAACACGTTGGCGACTAAGCTGTACGGGGTTAGATCATCCCCATCACCGAAAATTCCCACAGCACTAACAAATGTCCAAGGGTGGTCGACGGCCGCCACTTGGAAAGCAGGGCCACTGTCGAACACCCTCAGACAACCGCCATAACGTATTAAAAGCTATGAAAAATTCTCTATTAGAAGAGTTACTGCTGGACTGGAAACATACTTCAATTGCATCCAACTATTTTATTTATAGAAGAATCAAAATGACAACCCATAAACAAACAAGAGTAGCAAATATGAAACTCAGATCAACGTACTGGCTGGAGAACATAAACGGTTTAATGGAGATTTTGACACCTTTTCCCGGCTAATTGGTCCTTCTTCTGCCTCAGGCAGGCAATATAGATGACGCAATGTGTCCTAGGGGTTTACTCTAATGCCCATATCTAGATTTCTGGTTTTAAAAGAAAAGTGATTGGAATGGGATGAATTGGGAGTTGCAGCTATGAGGGTGTGAATGGGAGGGGGCTGATGAAGAATTCGCCGGCTAGACGAGCGGCCACTAGAGTATGGGCGGCGAATACTTCCCGTCCGGGAACAGGAAATGAGAAAACTCATGAATTTTCCCCGGGCTGGTTTTGAGTGAATCGCTTCCCAACAACTCCCTTTACCGTTCAGGATTTGCCCTACTCTGCCTTGCCAGGAATATCTCTTCTATTTCGTACAGAAAAAGGAAAAATAAATAAGTGAGCCGCTCTTCAATCCAAAAGGTTTCCTATCGCCGGCTTCTCGTTTCCCCCGTTATAAATAAACTTCTCTTAGACTATATTCCTCTCTTCATATTTAATATTATCCAATATTTGGAGAAAGGAATAATATTGTATAACCATGAGATTATTGAGAGAACCATGATTTCATTATTAATGCCCCTGGTCTTTTTTCTTTTACTTCAATTCAGATATATACATAAAATTAGGTGCTTCAGAATACAACGTACAAAAAGAAAAAAAGAGGTCTTAAGATTTAATTAATCACATAAACACACACTAGAAAATAGTTTGTATCGCTGATTATTTCTTCGTTAAACACCGCAGTAGAATATATTCTGAAATTGTTTATTGGAGATTATTTCGATTACGTAATTTTTAAGTAAATGTTAGGTCGAAGCTGCTGATGATGGAACATGTGTCCCCGAAAGTAGTCTGTATTTAACAAATAGATATTTTGTAAGTGGATATGATGACCTAATTTGCCATCATCTCATAAGTAACATGATTACTTTGAGCATACAATTTCACACCATTTTCCAGACTATATGTAGCAATCCCTACAAAATGCCTTGTCAGAAATCAAATATTAGCTAAATTCAGGATAACCCATTGGAACAGATTTCTTTACGTCATATTTTCAAAAGACACATTCGTAACTTTTAGTTGCCCAAAAGGTACATCCAATAATTGTACTTGGTACTTAACATAAATGTCATGTTATTAAATCTGTAGAATGTAGGAGAGCAAAAAACAGTCTAATCAAACTACCAGGACACCAAAATATTGGACAAAGTACTGAAGTCGATGAACATGCAAACCTTGACGTGGACACAAATGAACTAACGGTAGACGATTTAATACACTCTGCAATAACTAACGTACTACATGATTGGGAACACAAATGGCTACAAACAGACAATAAACTAAGACAAATTAAATCAACAGTATTCACACGGACTAACAAAATTGCAGCATATTCGCGGAGAGAGGAAGTGATTTTAACAAGGCTCCGCATAGGTCACTCCTTTATTACTCATAACTATTTAATGGAAAAAAGGAGCAGCCCAAATGCAATGTATGCAATTTGACTCTTACAACACATACTGACAGACTGCAAGAGACGAGATCATTTACAGATACCCCACGACCTACATGACTTACTCACTGTGGTAGCCCATACATACCCACTATACTACAACATTTAAAAGACATTAACATATACACAAAAATTTAACTAATATAATCCATTTAAAATTAATGTTTGCGTATTAAAATAAATGTTATAATTTCCTATACATGTGCGCGTGCCAGTTGTGTTTGTTTATGTATGTGTGTGTGTGTGTGTGTGTGTGTGTGTGTGAGTGTGTGTGTGTGTATGAGTTTTCTCTCACTCCAGTGTGTTTTAGGGAGTACAGAGTTTTATGCAAATAGTCACTAGTAAAAACTTTTTTTTTATGTAAACCTTAATCATTTTAAATTTCTTTTATTCATTTTATACACCCATTTTATTTTAATTATTGATTTATTTATTTAATATTTAAATATTTTATTAATGATTTATTTATTGTCCAATATCAATAGTTTTGATTTACAGTTTTCGCCTAGCTTTGAATTTTGTCTTTATTTGTTCTCTTTCTCATTTATTTTTTATCTTTGCTGTGTTCAATATTGGTTTTTTGATTTCCATTCATGTTTTTTGAGTTCCATTTTGTTTTTGAGTTCCATTTTTTTTTTTGAGTTTCATTTCCATTTTTGAGTTCTAGTTCCGTTTTTGTGTTTCATTCAGTTTTTGTGTTTAATTTCGCCTTTTGTGTTATATTTCTTTTCCCATTTATGTTTTGGTTTCATCTCTGTTTTTCGTGTTTTCTCTCTGTGTTTTGATCCTTTTATGTTTTGTAATCCTTTTGTGTTCTGTGTTCCTTTTCTGGTTTGTGTTCCTTTTGCGATTTGTGTTCCTTATCTGTTTTGTTTTCTTTTGTGCTTTGTGTTCCATTTCTGTTTTGTTTAATTTTGTTAATTTTTTTTGTTTGTATTGTTTTGTTTTTTATAAGTAACAAATCCTTTAGTTTAGAGCAAAATCGCTGAATCTGTGAAGCTCCAATAAATAAATAAATAAATATCTATTTCTGCTTTACGTGAATTTTAACTTTCATCTCCAACCATTCTAAAAATATCCCTACCCTTTGTTCAGACAGAAATATATCTTCAAGTAACTAATTATATCATTTCTTGCCTTCTTTTGCAGTTATCTTAAACTCTTATAATTCCAATTGCCCTTTTTATTTTATTTCTATTTTCCCTTTCAACACAATTTTCTTTTCTATAGTACTTTATAATAAACTAATTTCTGCGCTACATCTTTTCAAGGAGGAAATAGAAATGGCGTTTCCTCTAATACATTTATGTCGATCGAAGTAAGGAGAAATGAATGTATAATTGACTATGTAACAATTCTTGAAGGTTGTTTGCTTTGACTTATATAAAGCCCAAACATTTTACAATATTCGGCGTAAAAATAGCTCAGAAGGAATGTCTACAGTCTAAAATAAATCATTATCCAGGGAACTGGCAGTTAAGTCTCGATTATTCATAGAACTCACGCTTGTTGCTAGCTACCCTGTTTCAGTTAGGCTAGGTCTATATATCTTAAATTAAACTCGCATCATTAGTACAAAGAATATATTTTATAGGTTAAAGGTTGACTGGAATATCTGTTATGTGCTCGTGTGTGTGTGTGTGTGTGTGTGTGTGCGTGCGCGCGCGTATATAAAAAATAGTCATGGGCCTAATCTTTTACCTTGAAGAACGCCGCAAGTAATTGTCGGTCACTCCAAAATAATTGCATATGGATTGATAACAACAATAAAAGCGAAGAAGTTCATAACCATCTTATTCCATCGTGTTCTAGCGTATTCACTAGTAGTATTTCTTGATCTACTATATTGAAAGCTTTTGAAAAAACTAGTATATATTCCTATTTCATTCCAATTTCAATCCAGAGAATGATCATATTTTGTGGAAGCACAAGATATATTTTCCTCGGAAAATGAATTGCTCCGATCTAAGACACTGTGCTTTATAAAAAGTTCCAATGGTCGATTAAAAATAATATTTTCGAATATTTTCAAAAACTCGTTAGGAGGGTTTGGCCTTTAAATCTCTCCTAACTGTTTTCGCCACTTTCGAATAAAGACTAAACTTTATCTTATTTTAGAAGCATGGAGAAACTTCCTGGGAGAATGCATTTATTACATTTTTCAGTTCAAGATGACGTAATATTCGAAATCGTCCACTAAATGAATTTATTTGAACCAGATGTTTAGTTAATATTTCCTTTCTTATTGGGTAGAAATTTATCAAACATAATCTGGAGAGTGTTCTTAAGAGTGAGCTGGTGAACTTTTTTAGTATTAGATCTGGTTGGAAAATAACAATTTCATATCACTAAAATAGTGTAAATTGGGAGAAACACAGTCAGTGCTAAATAAAATTTCTTTTTGTCATTTCATTCTGAATATACAGTAATCTGTATTCATAATCTTAGTTAGAAGTTTTAAAATATTCCAGGCACATTTTTATTTTTATTCTTTGATGATTCGATTCTATTTTTGTCTTGAATTTAAAGGTTAAGTTATATTTCTTTAGAAAAATATAACAACTATGGAGGACGGACGAACAGGCATTAAGAGCGTCAACGGGTTTAGTTTTATCACAGGTGATGTAAGTCCAAAAATTAACCATTCCTTTTTTGAACATGGCATTCTTTGGTGGTGGTTTAAAAAGTAGTGTGTTTGTATATTGTAAGAATATTTGTATATTTTCCGGTTTTGATTATTTTAACAATTGTCTAAACTAATTTATGAAGCTTAAAAAGTTTAAGTTCCATTACCTGTCATAATGTTGAGTTAATAAAGTTATTCCTTGTTAATGAAAAGTTTTAAACAATGGTAATTCATATATTTATAACCATTAATAAGCGAATGGGAGGGTTTTTATGCCAAATTCCTCTCTTCTTTTTCTTTTCCTTAAGGCAGTCTAATCTAACCGGCCGCATTTATAAAAACTACAGGGTCATTTAAATAGCACGTATGTAATGCAATCCACTGGGATTAAATCGCTGATAAATTATAAAAATATAATCAAGGGGCGACTTGAATGTTAAAAAATGTTTATTGTAATAAGATATAATGAATAAGGTGAGGAAAATAAAATTGCTGATAATAAAAAAGTGGGAGCTGTAAAGAGATGGGTTTTGATTAGCATGATCCCCTTAACTAAGTCTTCTGAAATATTAGCCTATCTCCTCGGTTTAAAGGAACCCAGCGACGATAAAGAAGATTCTCAATAAGGGTGTGCTTGGTTAGTACTTTAAATCACAGCTTTACTTTTTTCAATCTAAGAGATTAAACTGTGAGCATGACTTAGAATATGATTGGAAACTATGTTCACTTCATTATTTTTGTTAATGAAGCATTTATTAATGGAGGATTTTGTTTATAATATAAAATTAGTGCATTGAGCTGCAATCTTAAATTCCATTTCAATTTTAAAGCAAGGACCACTACTATTTACTGGAGCGACGAAGAGGCACACGAAGGAATGACAGTAGTACAGCTTGCTTCTTCAATTATAACACTTCAACTGTTGAAGCATTCGGAGTTTAATACTAAAATTTCGAAAATAAACTGCTTTAAATATAATAATGTCTAACTAAAGGGGGGGGGACATAAATTATAAAACCATATTTGGATTATAGCAAAAAAATCAGTTATTGAAGCTTTGTTCATGACACGAATTTAAAAATATATTCTAATTACCTTAAACACACAGGTAGTAAATATTCCTTTAATTACAATTATCAATCAAATGAATCTGCAAGCTGGGGAAAAAGGAAAACAATGTTCTTTTACAAGCCAATATCAAAAAATAATATTCAGAGCAGTAGAGAGTTTTAGCTGCCAGAAGCTTTCAGGGGAAGGTAAAACCACATGCCTATAGATGTCTCAAAACTCAATGAAGCTATCAAAATGTGAGATCAAATAAAACGTGGCACGTGTTGAGAAAAGAAATTATGATAATGACGTAGGAGGCATAGAAAGACGTTCGTTAGCTGAAATATTACGTTACCTCTCTTGTGGCAGAGAGTTAAGGTTTGGGAAAGCGATAAAGAAGTTTCACCAAGTAGGGTTTTATCAAGGCCAGTTTAGGTAAGACGGGCTTCTTTAACTTTCTTGTTTTTCCTTCAGTATCTCCTGAAGCACTTCTACAGTAACTAAATTCCAAACCCTACCTATCACCTCAATGCCAAACAACCCAGCCTTCACAGTGTATCAAAATTATTTCAAGGATGTGTGAAATCAAAAATGTTACTGATTTCTAAATATGCTCTACCAGTATGTTTTACAGGTGAAGAAAAAAGAAATTGGTAGAGGAGGTACAGTACAAAGTTATATTGAAAATTTTAGAAAAGTACAATTGATTTATTTCTATAATCATAACTATTGCTTTAACCATGATTTTGACAATTTAAGAAACTAAATTATTTCAGTTTAAATAAATTCTGAGGGCATTATTAATATTTTTAAGCTGTTATAGTTAAATGAAAACATTTTTTCATACAATGATTTATCCTAAAATCTGAAAGTTGTAATTTTGTACTTAATACTTTTTTTATCACATTGGAAGCAAACAATAATTTTATAACACGAAATGTATACTAAAAGTACACGGCATTAGTACTCAATATTTCTATTCAAAGAGTATTGGCTCTTAATATAATTAGGGGAATAATTTGATAATTTGATGGGAAAGATTTGAAATTGTTTCTATTTTAATGGTCAATTAGAGATCATGCCAATCACCATCGCTGTGGGGCACAAACCAAATAAATAAATTAAAAAAATATTTTAATGACCCATTTAAAATAATTTTATGAAGGCCTCCTATAGATGACTAAACAATTATTAATCTGTAACCAAACCCTTTCCATTTACAAGGTGTTTATATTCAGTACATTTCGAAAGAATCAATATTGTTATTGTTAATGGCGCTCTCCTTTTCTAAAATACAAAATAGTCAAAGGAGTCTTTAATATTAAATTCAATGAACTAAGCCAAAAGTGTAGTAATTTAATTAATGTAGTAATTTGCGATTAACTTAAAATGGTTGTCCCACCAATTTCCTTAAAGTCACCCTTACTCAAAGCTATTTAATGAAAAAAAAAACAGTGTAAATACCACGTTTCTAATATGACTCTTACAGCTAAACATTCGAAGAGAAAGGATCATTTACACATAATCCATGACCTACATGAATTAATGAAGGTAAGACCTTACCTAAATCTACTTCAACTTAAGAAAACACTTACACTCTACTTCAAGAAATCACCAAGATACACCAAGATTTAGTTAGTACAATTTAACTCCTAATTTTATATATTTCACAAAAACTATTTATTCATTTCAGATTTCCTTTTTTTACTAATTCTAATTATGTAAGTATTATTAAATAGTAATTCTCTCCTGGTTGACTGCGACTCGTGTATGGCTTATTATTCATTAGTTTGAGATTTTCTCTTTTTTTTTCCAGTTTTGTTTTCTCCTTGGTTTGGTTATCTATTTTTGATTTTGCATTATTGTAAATTTATTTATTGAGCAACAGGTTCAAATCCCCAAGTAAATAAATTTATAATATATAAATATTTAAATGAAAGTAACTTACACATTTCTTAACGAACGACACAAAACCATATCCTTTTGACTTAAACGTTTGTGGATCTCTAACCACCCTGCAGTCCCTGAAAAGAAAAAGAAATCATATAAGTAAATGATTATAAGAAATAAATATAAAATTAAACTGCGGTATGTTAGTCATGGTATACAGCAAACCTTTGAGCAGTTATTAAATTCCAGGATTTAAAAAAAAAAATACTTTCGTATTACAAAGATTATTTTAACGTAGCAACTGTAAAGCCGTTAGTAAACTTTCATTAATTAGAATTATTTTGTGGAAAAAACATATCACACTTTTAATGTGTCTTATTTTTAATGTCTTCTCGCCCTGTTTTGTAAATTATGGGTCAAAATCATTTTTAATCGAATGATGAGATGTTATGACTGCCTCCATGACGCTGTCCATATCTTAAGGTATTTGCTCTCAACACAAATGCTTACACCACCATTGAGAAAAGCATGATTAATAAATTAAGTATGTAATAGAAAGGAGTGGCTGCTTTTAATAATCCGTATGTATAAACTGGTGAATGTTAATGTATTTAAATAAATAAGACTCATGCTATAGAGCAAATATCTTGTCACCAAAGAACAGGGGCTATGCATTATCATCCAAGTTGTTATAATTTACACCAATCTATTTCTCATAAACACAGACACAAAGTTTTTTTAATGAATGTTTATGAAGTTAATCTCAGTTTCTCATTTGAAAGAAAAAGTAAATTTCATATATATTTAACTGAAATACGTTTAATAATCAGGACTGTACATCATAATTGATATTATAAGTAAGTATTCTGAATGAAGTAAGTTAACAACCTATTTCTTTTTATATTTAAAAATTAAAATTCACTTTAAGCAATTAAGGCTAATTTATCATTATCAAACTTTGGAATTGTGTTTTAAAATAATTCCTTAAGACACAAGGCTAAATGAGGCTGAGTGCTCTATTTCTATTTTTGTCCGCTTGGCTTAGCAGACCTTGGAGATATTCAGCAACTATTATCTGCCTTCTCAACCTCTGTCTATCCTATGCGATGGGTTTGCAATCCCACGTGGAACTCATTAACGCCTTTCTACATTCTGCCAACCCACTTCATCTTCAGTCTCCCCTACCACTGACGCATACGATATCATGTACAGACGAGAGCCGATTGGTTTATATGTGAGGGTAATGTTGTTGACAGGTAATGCACAAGTTTACATTAACTTCTATGGTCTCATATCCTGTGAAATTCCACGTGAATTCCTACTCCATTTATCATCCCAATTTAGGCTTATTATAGATTTAACAACATTGCATCGGTAAAGGTTTGTTAACGGAGTTATAGAGCCTCAGTTTCAACGGTCAAACTTTATTTAATGTAGTGGTTTTGAATAGGTCTGTAATTTCCAAATCAGGAAATTGAGTAATAATACGTAAGACACCTGGTAATTACTAATGATTTTTTATGATATTTCATAAAGTATTCTAGAAAAATTTGTATTATATATGACATTCAGATATGAAGAATACGCAGCTGTATTAAATTCTGTATGAATTAATTAATTACTTGATAATTATTTAATTATATCAAACTATAAGAATATGAAGATTGGTGAGAAGTTTAGTGTATTTCTATTTGATACGAATATATGTGTTTGAGTAGGCAGTAAAAAAGAATCAGACACGTATAAGGTATAAAAAAGTAATTTAAAACCGAGTGAAAGTCGGGGAGGAGGAAGGATGAAGAAGGTTTAGAGAGAAAGCTAGAGAAGGATCTGAGCAGTGGCGATCTGTTTTCTTTTCATCAGCTGTGGGCCAAGATAAAAAGAGGCCAGCCTTTGTCCGCCTCCAGTGGCCCTCTGAATTTCCAACCACCCTAAACATTACCTCCTGCCTTCAACAGCTCTACGATTTCTAGTCTCAATTACGCTACATCTACAATCTCAAGGTTTCCTTTTTTTTCTTTTTTTCTTTTTTTCTTTTTTCTTTTACTCTTCTTAAACTTTTCTCACTCCAATTCATAAATCATGGAGGGGCAGTATCAAGTAACGGATAACTTATGGATTGCATTGACGCTGTGGCTGGACTATATGTATATCTTCAGCAAGCAAAATCTGGTAAATGAAGTACCACCATTTAATAACATATTTTTATTAATAACCTATTTCACAAATTGTGGGGCAAGGAATTTTACTCGGTGAATCCTTAGCAGAATTAGTTCTTATAAGCAAGAGAACACCATATTAATTACTAACCCGGGTTAGCCATGTGAATTAAAGCGTTGACCTTAAGAGTGACGAGTTCGATTCTTGCTTGTGTAAAGGGAATTACTCAGTGACGAAATTCATTAAATAACATCCTAGTCCTACCCTGGCTAGAATAGGGTAGTAACATGTAGATTACCCGTCCCAATTAGCCTTAGTTGCAAATAGTGGACGTTAATAAGTAATAGTAATAATATTTAAATAATTAAAGATTGGATCATATTTGTAACAAACAATTTTTCATGTGGATTTACGGAGCCTAAATGGTGGTTCGAAAAAGGAAGAACATGACATGGAAATATTATATGTTTTACCAAGCAATTAGTGATGATTAAAGAACCAGAAATGTGTTCTTTTTTTTGAGATGAAAACACTAAGCCAGTGTACATTTAATCTGATTGTGAGGAACGAGTGTGTTTACATTAGCGACAAAAATATCTGCAGAAGCGTAGAAAATATCCACTAAAAGGAGGTCCCCCGCCTCCTGGGCTGAAATAAAGTCACGGTATAGAAATATATAAAAGTGTTATAAGAGGGTCGGGAGAGGGTGGGGGTTGTCGCAGTCCCAGGCCGGCTCTATATCATCCCCCAGCTTTCGTGACTTAATTTCATAATGGCCTTACCCCCACGTCCCTGCTGCCAATGGTGTCCCTTCTCAGCATTACCATATATAATTAGCAGCAGGGCTGTTATTACTCCAGCCCTTAGCCTTTAGCTCTTGCAAAAATATCCTCATCCAAGGCCTGTCGATATATGATCCCGAATAAAAGAGGCCATTTCTAGCAAGAGGCAGGTGACCGCCCTTTGAGCTGGCGGTATGATTGCGTTATTAGTAAAGGGGTCATTTGAATGGAAATTAGTCGGTTATAAGGGCTATTTCTGGCAGATTTATCGGGCAAAGTGTCCGCGGCTGGCTGCCTTTTTTTTATGGAATGAATATTAATAGTGTTATAAATGAAGCTCTTAAACTCTTCTGTGAGGAATGGCTACCTATTAGCAGAAGCCATGAGTTCAATATGTATCCGTATATTCACATATTTCCTGATAATAGAAAGCATAACGGGAGTATAGGTGCTGATAACAAGCCCCGTGTTCTGCACTTTATCAAATAAGCGAGTTATATTTGCTCTCTTTCAGCGCCATTTGTTCTCATTATGACAAAAACTAATATGACTTTCTAAAAAATATTAGTACTTTTCAGTGACACTTTTAACTACCATATTTAAGTGAGACATATTATACGATGTGTAGCTAACGAGCAGGACACCATGAGTTAATATTTCCCTTGGCTGTCAGATAATTGGCACTTTTACCTGAAGTTGTAGCAAACTCAAGATTATCACAAATGTCAGAGTTGTTATATGAAGACCGACAAGATAAATGTATGTTTCAAAGTACATTCCGACAATGAATTAAGTTTTATATGCAGAAAAATAAATTATTTCTTGATAACGAGGAATGTTTCTCAATGATTTACACCGAAATTAGGGGAATTTATCTTTTGAAGTTTTTTATTTCAGAAATGACGAATGCATTTTTATTTCTTCAGATTTGTTAGCATAAGGTAGACCAATATAAATATCGCTTGTTTTTGAAGACATTCACTTTCCAAACGATTAAGTCTTATGTGTCCAGCAAATTAATGAGGACATTTTGGAGGTCCATCAATACTTTAATCTGAATGCAAAGGGGGGGATGTTATATGTACTTCAAATATTGTTTAGCATATTTCCCTTCGTCGATTTTCGTAAAAAAAATTTCTTGTCCATTGATCTTTTTTTTTTTTTTAATTTTTTATGTGGATCCTGGCACTAGTTGTGTCATTGCCACTTTCTCGTCGCTTGGGGAAAAGGGTTACCTTAATTCGACTTTATTACTTTTTTACTTAATGTGACGTGTTCTTCCATACCTGTATGAATCTTTGAAATGCAGTTGTGTTTTCCTGTGTGCTGACCATATCCGCAGGTACCGGCGAATAATTATATACCGCTCTCATTAACTGGATTCTGGCCGAATCAGCATTTGACTGGACCAGTAGTCAGGAGGCAGCCAGCTGCAAGCCCTGTCCATTGATCGTATTAAAGATCACGAAAATGCGTACAGGCGAGGTCCGTTCAAAACTATGTATATTATGTCTTATTAACCATAACATGTTGATGAATGATGAAACGCGTATATCAAAACTCAAAGAACAAATGCTTCCATTGAACTTATACTGTGCGAGACGTATGGACATTTTTGGCGTTACGTCACCATTTAAGATTTGACGTTCTAAACTACATGATTTTAATTTAATCAACACCAAACAAGGTATTTAACTGTTTCATGGAAAGCTAAAGATTATATTAAGGAATGGCTGAAATCGGCGTTTGAAAGGGTGAGGGGTTGTTTAGAGTGCGGAATGATTGAAAATTCAAAATGTTGTCAGTGACTATGTATCTATAATATATGTGAGCTTATTTATCTCTCCTTCAGAGTGAGCTAGTGATTACAGAAATGCAGAAGGGAGTAGGGGAAGCTTCGGCTTCAAAAAACTTCAACAGGAGATAGAACAGGTGGTTTAGTCGTGCTGAGGAGTTGTTGTGCTATGGAGATGGATCGCTTCAAGCTGAAGTAGTTCTGTCAGTGCCCTAGGCCCATTCTGTATGGAGACCGAATCGTAGGGAAGCTTCACAGGGGTATAGTCTCCCTTGTGGACCTCTCTAGCCCGGATTGATTCTTCTAAACGGGGAGCCGGGAAGTAGAATAGACTCAAGAGCTGGGGGCCCATTCCTCCGGAGAGAGAAGGAATACTTGAGAAGTACATGGGAGTTGAGGAATCCATCAATAACAGCGAGGGGCTGTGGATAAGCAATTATGTAAAGGGGGAGATGTCGGGAGCGGCCGGTCTGTACAAACAGAACCCCCCCCCCCAACCCAGCCACTAATTTCATTACTTCCCTTACCCACCATCAGGCCGCCCAATAGCATTAATTCTACCCCTACCACACTTGCATGGATTTCAAAGTAAATAGCTCCCTATAGAGAAAGGGCTACATTTTTTTTCACTACCTTCTCTTTTTTCTCATTCTCTCCCTCTCTTTTTGTTTATACGATGGGAAGTACCGAAACAAATTTGATGTTAATTGATACTTGAGTTTTCGAAGCTATGAATTAAAATTCTTGACGATTTTGTGGCTAATTTTGTTTCACAGTCCATTATCAGGCACTAAAACATGAGATGAAGAAATTGTATTCTATAACATGAGTTATATATACAATATCATACGAATACTTCTTTTTTTTGCTTATGAAGGCCAGTGCTAATGAGCAGGGA